>LAPY01004423.1:24867-41273 GCA_000970635.1 Eragrostis tef | reverse complement strand
AAAAGTTTGCAAAAACCATCTCCATCAGTGTGTGTCCATCTTCTCCCCCTTCACCACCATTTTCCATATGACCGAGATTTGGAAGAGTGCTATGTCTCTTGAGATTTACTCCTTAGCTTTACAACATACGCATGATAAATGTGCACATCCTTACCAAGCTCCACATACAAGCTGTTGACGATCGTTAAGTACCACTTTTGACCGCCAGTATTCCTACAAATAAAAGAGAATTAGCATTTCTTATACGCATATTTATTTAAACTAATAAAGTTCCACGAGTTTTGGTAGATTTATTTATGCAGATGTATTTCAAAGGAAAATGAATTGAGGTGAGAAAATATTATCCCATGCCATCGAGACAAATCAAAGAGGCAATGATAGAGATAATAAAATCCAACCTTGTTGTTTTGTGGGATAGTTATTAAAAACGGTGAAGGTCCATGGTGATACGAAGGTGCACCTACTAATTTAAAATATCTTTGTTCTAGGTAGCATGAGCTATTAATAAAAGAACTGGTTGGTTTTTGTGATGATAGATGAGCTCATATTTGGATATGGTTGATTGAAGGAGATTCAGAAGCAAATCTACTAAATATATATTAGCAGCAAATCGGTGGTTAAACTAACAGAACATGGGATGCTATGTTGTATAAGATATACAAAATCAAGTTGGTTCTTGACATAATTGAGATTCAACTCTCCTGTGCTCTGTCTTATTAGTTATGTTTGTATATCATGATAAAAAATTACTGCAAGTGCACAGGGCGGTCAATGAACCTATCAGCGTGGATTTATTAGCTGTTACTGTCTGTAATTCATTTCCATGACCTTTGTTTTTTTACTAACTTTTGTGACCTTATTTGCCCTGACCTTTGAATTTTACTATCTTTTGTGAACTTATTGTCCCTGACCTTTGATTTTAACTTTAAGTACAACATGTTATATGAGTTAGTATATCATATTTCATATGATATATAAGCAACCAACTAATACAAAATTTGCACGTTTTATATATTTCTTGTCATCGAACAGAATACTCTCCAATACATAGGGACCCTCCCTGCACCCAAGACCTGTAGAAAAGGATTTAGCTGGGCTGCAATTTCCTACATCTTTATCTTTCTACTAGCACGATGGTGATGCATTGCCAAGAACTCTAATATAAATTGGGAAAAAAAATTATTTTTTAATTACAAAACAAGTTTTGACCCAAAACCAATACGAATATATTGCAAATAATGTGTTATATGACACTGATCTAATCTAAGCCGCAACTTGATTTCAGTTTGATCTAAATGGACTTTAAAACATATCAGCTTTACAGTTATGTTGATACAAGGCCGAGCGAGTAGCTTCCTAAAAGTTTGCAAAAACCATCTCCATCAGTGTGTGTCCATCTTCTCCCCCTTCACCACCATTTTCCATATGACCGAGATTTGGAAGAGTGCTATGTCTCTTGAGATTTACTCCTTAGCTTTACAACATACGCATGATAAATGTGCACATCCTTACCAAGCTCCACATACAAGCTGTTGACGATCGTTAAGTACCACTTTTGACCGCCAGTATTCCTACAAATAAAAGAGAATTAGCATTTCTTATACGCATATTTATTTAAACTAATAAAGTTCCACGAGTTTTGGTAGATTTATTTATGCAGATGTATTTCAAAGGAAAATGAATTGAGGTGAGAAAATATTATCCCATGCCATCGAGACAAATCAAAGAGGCAATGATAGAGATAATAAAATCCAACCTTGTTGTTTTGTGGGATAGTTATTAAAAACGGTGAAGGTCCATGGTGATACGAAGGTGCACCTACTAATTTAAAATATCTTTGTTCTAGGTAGCATGAGCTATTAATAAAAGAACTGGTTGGTTTTTGTGATGATAGATGAGCTCATATTTGGATATGGTTGATTGAAGGAGATTCAGAAGCAAATCTACTAAATATATATTAGCAGCAAATCGGTGGTTAAACTAACAGAACATGGGATGCTATGTTGTATAAGATATACAAAATCAAGTTGGTTCTTGACATAATTGAGATTCAACTCTCCTGTGCTCTGTCTTATTAGTTATGTTTGTATATCATGATAAAAAATTACTGCAAGTGCACAGGGCGGTCAATGAACCTATCAGCGTGGATTTATTAGCTGTTACTGTCTGTAATTCATTTCCATGACCTTTGTTTTTTTACTAACTTTTGTGACCTTATTTGCCCTGACCTTTGAATTTTACTATCTTTTGTGAACTTATTGTCCCTGACCTTTGATTTTAACTTTAAGTACAACATGTTATATGAGTTAGTATATCATATTTCATATGATATATAAGCAACCAACTAATACAAAATTTGCACGTTTTATATATTTCTTGTCATCGAACAGAATACTCTCCAATACATAGGGACCCTCCCTGCACCCAAGACCTGTAGAAAAGGATTTAGCTGGGCTGCAATTTCCTACATCTTTATCTTTCTACTAGCACGATGGTGATGCATTGCCAAGAACTCTAATATAAATTGGGAAAAAAAATTATTTTTTAATTACAAAACAAGTTTTGACCCAAAACCAATACGAATATATTGCAAATAATGTGTTATATGACACTGATCTAATCTAAGCCGCAACTTGATTTCAGTTTGATCTAAATGGACTTTAAAACATATCAGCTTTACAGTTATGTTGATACAAGGCCGAGCGAGTAGCTTCCTGGTCCCCATTTCCCATCTGTTGTTGTTCTCGTCAATCCAAATGACCAAACATTCATGTGTCAAAACTGTAGGCGACGAATCAATCAAATGTTATTTCACAACTACTCCATTGTGACTGACACGTAGGTCCACCAAATCCCGGAATAGAGGGTAATGACCCGTATTTTTTGTCATACGAAACCTAACTCTTGTGCCTGACCGGGCGTGTTGATGATTTTCATGACTAAATAGTGTCATTTTGGAAAGTTTTACGGCATTAATTGATGTCGTCACTAAAGTTGGTTAAAAACCAAAACAAATGGCCGAAATGGTGATGACAAAGCGACTTGTCCCAAGCAAAATATCATGAATCAATACATTTCTTGTAGTGTTATCTCACATTGAACGAGTTGCAGACTCTACCACCGGTTCAGAATTGTGAATTTGTTATTGATTGTCATTCTGGTAATCACCAGATCCATCTGAAAGACAAGGATGGCATAATGACTTCTTTTATTACACCATTTGATAACTATTGTTATCCGTCGTGTCGTTTGGTGCATCAAGACTAATTCAAAATATCTTCATCTGCGTGTACCATGTTCTCATTATTTAAACAACACGATGATAATAGTGATGCTCAATTATCTATTTTTGAAATAACAAGAATAATATTTTGAACCTTCAGGTTGCGCTGGTGGAGCATTTTAAAGAGGTGAAGATTGATGCTGATATGAAATCTACTAATTTAAAATATCTATGTTGTATCTTGTGATCCTAATTAAACAACATGATGATTTTTTTTTTTACTTGTGGACGGGCTCATGTATAAATGGTAGAAATAATAAAATCCATTCTTTTTTCATTGGGATAACTATTAAAAACGTTGAAGTTCCATGGTGGTATGAAAGTGAATATACTAATTGAAAATATCTTTTGTTCAACTCTGGCATCTGGATCATTAAGAGCAGAGGTCACTACAAGGGGATTTTATTAGACAAAAGCCAATATTGAAGAGGAAAAAGGATCAAGGAAGAAGACATGGAGGGGGACCATGGCATCATCATCGTTGGCGGTGGAATCTGCGGCCTTGCCACAGCCCTTGCTCTTCACCGGTAACAGCCGTGCTTCATTTTGCATTTTATTTTGCTCTGTACACAACACTGCACAAGAGTTCAGTTTTTTGAGTGTATGGTATTCAAGTTTTGCAGAATTGCATCAATGTTTTTTTTGCGAATTTATTGCATCAAATGTTTACCTGATAAAAGTCAGAGCTTACACCTATCATTTATTTGTTGAACTGAAAGTTGCTTCTTTCACGTCCATCAAAGTGTGATATCTGAAGGAAGAAGATAATTAATTTGCTGCTGCCTTGCATTCAGGAAAGGGATCGCTAGCCTTGTCGTGGAGAAGTCTGAGACTTTACGAGCAGATTGTGTGGCCATTGATGTTCATGCAAATGGATGGAGAGTTCTGGAGCAACTTGGCGTTGACGACGAGCTCCGTGGGACTGCCAACCTCATAACAGCGTAAGTTTCCGTTCATTAAAAGTTTGTCAGTTTACAGTTATACATACTGGCACGGTATATGAAATATAACATACAAATGGAAAATTGTCTTCTTATTTTCCCTTCCCTTTCTTTTTTTCATTCTGATAAATCCCGAAAAGAAAGGTTACAACAACCCCATTGCCAAATGCGAGCAGCTCCTCTGGCTGCTGGACAAGGTGCGTGCTGCAGCTGATATTGTACTCAGATCCTACGTTCTGAGCTCGAGAGCCAGCTGATTCGTCGATACAAGACTAGAATTGTTCCTCTTGATGATACTCTTTCTTAAAACCTGTAGCACATGTGCATATCAATAAAAATATTGAGGCAGGCAACTTACTAAATAGTCCAACATTTCCAAAGGTTGCCATTTCTTTTCTTTTCTTTTTTAACACAGTACAGGCTCAGACGCTCACATGTTGAGATTGAAGATGCTCACATAAATTTTCAAAGGTTACCATTACCTCCGGCGAAGAGTGTTGGTGAGTGTATGCGCATTAGTCTTTTAAAAATCACGGTTCTAGTAACCGTCCTAATGAGTAACATTGTGCATTCATTCATCCATTAAATCACCGTTGTAATAATCAACCTAATTAAGTAACATTATGCATTCGTTCATCCAATCATTAATAGTAACTATTCATTAGTTGCTTCTCGTTTTGCACCTTTCAAACAAAGTTGAGTTTGGGAATTAAATTTGTGTACAAGTACATATTATACATACATATGTAGAGTATTCTGAAGATATTTTTTTGAAAAATATAGACTTTTGTGTCTGTGATTCATTGTGAAGTGTGTTCTAAACTCCTTGTGACAACTACTCTGATTTATGGGCACCAACACACACACCATGAATAGTTTTAGAAATTTTGCTTAAAAATTCTATAGGCTAGAGTAGACTAGAAAGCTCATAACAAATTCTGGTTCATAATCGAAATATTCCGGTTCTTTTTTGTACATATCAACAGAAGTTATCTTTGTAACTGAGATTTGGTGGAATCGTGTAACATAGGCTCCTATAACAACATACATATAATTTGTATGTGTTCACCAAACTAAAATTTGTTTGAGAGATACAAAAAAGTGAAACAACTAATGAATGGTGACTATTAATGAATGGATGAATGAATGCACCACATTACGATGCAGATGCACCTACACGACAGATCATGATTGTATAATCATTTGAAAACAAGAATCAGCTCATTTGGAGTACATATTTTTTTATGTTTTAATTGAAAGGAAAATAGATTGCGCAACAAGAACTGGAGCATGAGAACTCCCTGTCGGCATTGAAAGGTGGGACCCACCTATAGGTGGCTCAGGCTAAGGCGCACAATATGAAATACGCCAACCACACCAAAGCGAAAGGTTCTTTTGTGCCCTCAACACATGGAGGAGGAAATTCGCGCATAGGTTATGTAGTAGCAGCGCACCTTGATCAGTTCAGTTCTCAATGGCAAGAGGTTGAATACGACACCATTTGGGCCATTTAAGAAAAAAAATTGAACTGTTAAGAAAAATATTGACAGTAATGAAAGAGTTAAATGAAGTGGATGGTATATAAAGGTAAGAAATTGTAAGCCGGTGGCATAGAGAGGAAATGCACTTTCGGGAAATGAGGGTCCATAGAGGCCTATAAAGAATTTGCCACCTCAAAAATAGAAATAAACTCCTGATTTGTTTTTGTGACTGGTTCTTCAGATATCTTAATTTATGGCTGAAAGGAAACAAGAGAAGTCTTACACCAATCAGGTTAGTAAATCTATACTTATGAGATGTGATGAAGGAACTAAATAGAGTAATCTTGCCAACACCATTTGGCTAGGCAGGAGCTCCGGTGCTTGAAAAGAAAAGATCTCATCGACCCACTGGCTAAGAACATACCTGACGAAACATTTCACTTCGGTTGCCACATTGCTTCCATCCATTCAGATCCTGGTAGCCATGGCACTGTTCTTAGAACTGTGAGTGGTGCTACTATGAAGGAACAAATTTGTTTTTTCCCCCCCCCCCCCCCCCCCCGGTCCTCTTCTTTTCTCACCGAGTGCAACTCCTTTCTCAAAAATTCTACATCTGCACCGACCTGCAGGTTCTAATTGGCTGTGATGGCGCAAACTCCGCATGATATTGCGTGGATTTACAAGATATCCACATGCACATCCCTTTGGAACTGAGTTTATTCGCATAATAGGCAGAGATTTCGTCTTTGGGTGCCTCCCAATCACCGATAATTTGGTTGCCTTCTTTGTAGGCTGCTCCGATCCCCCTGCAGGTACGAACTATGAGTATGAGATCTTAATTGGCCATGTTCTAACAGAAGAATTAATCGTTTTCCCATATACATTATCTCCAGATATGTTTGACGACATCAGCATCTTGAAGGATTTCGTGCTAAACAAATTAACAGAATTCCCTGCAGCGGTCACTGGAGTCATCCAGAACTCAGACCCCGAGTCCTTGCATGTCGCCACCAAGTTCTACTACCGGCATCTGTGTCAGGTCATGTTTGGAAGCTTTCAGAAGGGCCCTGTGACTGTCGCCGGCGACGCGATGCATGTCATGGGACCATTCATCGGCCAAGGTGGCTCGGCGGGTCTTGAGGATGCCATCGTTCTCGCAAGATGGCTGTGGCGAGCTACGCCACGCGGCCCTGAAGTTGACGGTGCTGGACGCAGCGGCGAGCCGCGTGCAAAGATGGTTTCTGCAGCGATACGGGAGTACATACAGGAGAGGAGGCTGAGGGTGGCCTTGCTGTCTTTGGAGGCCTTCGTCGTGGGAGCTCTGATGAGAGCAAAAACGGGTGTCGCCAAGGTTTGCTGCATCATCGTCCTGGCAATCCTAGGACACAAATCGTTGAGACACGCGAACTATGATTGTGGTCGCCTCTAGCCGTTCCAATTGGTTCGGTTCATCATCTTCTCTCCAAATCAAAATAACACCACTTGGTTTCAGATATCGCAGGTCGTGTGGATGCCTGCTTGCTAGAATTGCCATCTATCTTGACCGTCAAGATGGTCATGTATTCCCTTCAATAAATGTGTTGTGGACAGGAAATAATCTATAACCTATACTATTATACTTGGATAGAATGTGTAAAGATTAGTATAACACGTCTCTCTAGATTTAAAGTCTCCGAATCAACCCGGATGCTCGTTACTCCTCCGTCATTTTTATTTGACATTTGCGAGAACTAGTTTTAGTTCTCCCAAACGTTAAATAAAGATGGACACGGGGACTATAAAACGTATATGGTGATTGAATGTGTGCGCGCACATGTATGCAATGGATATATATTGAATTATTGATGCTACAGCTTAACTCTCGTTTTTCAAATTTCATCGTCAAAGAAAAAAAAAGATATATTGATTTCATAGCTTCAACTGTATGCAACCCCCCCCCCCCCCTTCAGGACCGCTTTATCTCCGGTCCAAAGAAACAACTGCAGTGCACATGGTAAAAGGATGCTGAAACCACTACGTTCAGCCAAGAGAAATGGACCCGTCATTCTCAAAATCAGAATTAGCAAAAACTATGTTAAAACTAAGGTCAAAAGATAAGTGCTACACAGAGTTCAGTTATACTACAACTAGGTCAAAACGCAGAGTGACTTCGTGGAGGAGCTACTTCTTTGCAAAATATGAAAGCAATGATGCCTGTCCATCTGGAGCAGCTTTTGAACCTTTTCCCTTCTTCATAGATGGCGACCAACCACTGTTCTCCATCTTTATATGTGGGTTAACTTCAGTATCATCAACTTTTCTCTTCATGCCGAGAGCATCTTGTTTCACGACATTAGCATCAGCCAAAATCACATCTTCATGCATAATGCTATTAGGTTTTTCAAGATCTTGGGGTTCCAAGTTGACAGGTTCATGCTTAACTGTATTTGTAGCAGTTTGCTCATCTCCAGACTGTTGGTTGATTTCCTCTGATTGATTTTCTAGTGATTCTTCACATTCCATTTTTGCTGCTCTCGGAGCATGTGTTTCTGCAAGCTCCTGAGGCGTCTTCTTGGGGTTCCCTGATTGATCATGGGCACTAGATTTCTTGACGAAGAATTTTGAAATAGGCTTTTCACTAGGTCCCATGTGTATCTGAATTTTGAAAGGATGTCAATAAAAAACATACCATGCATTGTTGGTTTGTAAAATCCAAGCACTGTCATCAAAGCTTAACTGAGTGGCACAACTAGCGGTAATGTAGTGTTGATAACAGACAACTGGGTAAACTTTATTCAGAACATTATTCTCATAGCATAAATATTTCAAACATTAGCTCATTGTGCTTAAGTATACCCATAGTCATTTTTTTCATATCTAACAGAATATAGAAAACGTTGATCTCTCGTAACAGTGGTACAGGAAGGAACAAAGTCTTCAACAAATTCGAACTAGTATTTTTTTTATCATCAATGGAAGTTCATGCTGCTGTTAAATTTGAGTCTGGCCACAATGAGATCATTCACCAGAGCTAGTAAGATTTTCAAGAGGATAACATCTTGGTTGAAGTCTATGCTACATATCGGTGTTTTATGACTAAGGCATGTAAGTGGGGCGGACTAAAGCGCTTCTTGTGTGCTGCGTGGAAATTCGAAGTTGCATAGAGCTGACCACATTTGCCCGTGGGTTTGGCAGCATAGCCTACAGTAGAACTGTACGAGAGCTCAGCTCAGCAGATCCAGAACTGAACTGATGGAGCTTCGCTAGGATCTGTCACCAAGGTGGGCCATGCCCTTAGTGAATGGAAGGGATTATTATAGAACATTGAATAGCATACATCCCTTACATAAAGAATTGGGGTCAAACTTTTAAAGACAGGCAAATACCATAGAAAATGTGTCCAGGTCATTCTTTTTTAAGTTTTCTTTACTACTTTTTTGTTTTGCGAGACAAGTTCTCTTTACTACTTATCTGCTAAGTATGCATCTTTGGCAAGCTCAACCACTGCAAAAAGGAACAGTTGCTACTTCTTACTATGCAGGGTTCGATTGTTCCATACGTATTTTCTTATTATGTTAAGGTTAGCAGAAAGATTTAAACCAACAGGTGACACCCCCCTTAGTCGGCATCTGATATCTCAACATCTAATGTGGCAGAGTTGCTTTACCTCTTTGACGCATTCAGGACCATCGAAAGATGTTTTGCCCATCGCAGATGTTACTGGATACCAAACCTACAAAAAGATCAACCAAGAACATTATACTATTGAAATTGTAACACAAACATAGACGTACTACTGGTTTGATGAAACAAGGATAAATGTTAGAAAATATCCTAGTTTAACTAAACCGTGAAAATATACATGATGCATGTGGATCGTGAGCCTTGTTTTCCTAAAAGGAATTAAACTCCGTTTAAACAGCGTCTAATTGCTACCGTCTATGCCTAAACAGCTGTTTAGCCCGTTTAAACAGATTAAATGCTAAACGATGGTCAACCGACTGTCTACCGTTTATCGTCTAGGAAATCATTGATCATGGGTACAAATAGTATATCTTATGCATGTGCCGCACTGAATGGTGAATGGGCTTATCTGTCTTTGTGTGCGTATGTAACTAATGCGTGAAAACGTATATGATGCACGTCAATCCTGACTACAAATAGTACATGTACGTTAATGCATGTGCTGCATTCAATGGGTGGATGGGTGTATCTGTCTGTGCATGTGTGAGTGCGTGTGTTGAGAGAGAGCAGACAATACTCAACTTTAGCAGGAAATAGCATCGTTAAGGAGATACTGAATGTACTGATAGCATGATGCACAACAAAGACTTACTAGATCAGATCCTTCATAGGGTGCAGTCATTTCTTCAAGCTTTACAGAAGCATCATTTACCCAAGCACTGAGAGAATCCTTGTTGCCTAAGATTACAGGCATTCGATCTGCAAAAATATACGAAAAGCTCAGATACTTGCTATCCAAAGAAACCTAACATAAAAGCAGACATGCTGCCAACGAGCATGTTGCATACACTATTATCTGTGAAAAGGTGTTTTATGACTAAGGCATGTAAGTGGGGCGGACTAAAGCGCTTCTTGTGTGCTGCGTGGAAATTCGAAGTTGCATAGAGCTGACCACATTTGCCCGTGGGTTTGGCAGCATAGCCTACAGTAGAACTGTACGAGAGCTCAGCTCAGCAGATCCAGAACTGAACTGATGGAGCTTCGCTAGGATCTGTCACCAAGGTGGGCCATGCCCTTAGTGAATGGAAGGGATTATTATAGAACATTGAATAGCATACATCCCTTACATAAAGAATTGGGGTCAAACTTTTAAAGACAGGCAAATACCATAGAAAATGTGTCCAGGTCATTCTTTTCTCAGTTCTCTTTACTAGTTATTTGCTAAGTATGCATCTTTGGCAAGCTCAACCACTGCAAAAAGGAACAGTTGCTACTTCTTACTATGCAGGGTTCGATTGTTCCATACGTATTTTCTTATTATGTTAAGGTTAGCAGAAAGATTTAAACCAACAGGTGACACCCCCCTTAGTCGGCATCTGATATCTCAACATCTAATGTGGCAGAGTTGCTTTACCTCTTTGACGCATTCAGGACCATCGAAAGATGTTTTGCCCATCGCAGATGTTACTGGATACCAAACCTACAAAAAGATCAACCAAGAACATTATACTATTGAAATTGTAACACAAACATAGACGTACTACTGGTTTGATGAAACAAGGATAAATGTTAGAAAATATCCTAGTTTAACTAAACCGTGAAAATATACATGATGCATGTGGATCGTGAGCCTTGTTTTCCTAAAAGGAATTAAACTCCGTTTAAACAGCGTCTAATTGCTACCGTCTATGCCTAAACAGCTGTTTAGCCCGTTTAAACAGATTAAATGCTAAACGATGGTCAACCGACTGTCTACCGTTTATCGTCTAGGAAATCATTGATCATGGGTACAAATAGTATATCTTATGCATGTGCCGCACTGAATGGTGAATGGGCTTATCTGTCTTTGTGTGCGTATGTAACTAATGCGTGAAAACGTATATGATGCACGTCAATCCTGACTACAAATAGTACATGTACGTTAATGCATGTGCTGCATTCAATGGGTGGATGGGTGTATCTGTCTGTGCATGTGTGAGTGCGTGTGTTGAGAGAGAGCAGACAATACTCAACTTTAGCAGGAAATAGCATCGTTAAGGAGATACTGAATGTACTGATAGCATGATGCACAACAAAGACTTACTAGATCAGATCCTTCATAGGGTGCAGTCATTTCTTCAAGCTTTACAGAAGCATCATTTACCCAAGCACTGAGAGAATCCTTGTTGCCTAAGATTACAGGCATTCGATCTGCAAAAATATAAGAAAAGCTCAGATACTTGCTATCCAAAGAAACCTAACATAAAAGCAGACATGCTGCCAACGAGCATGTTGCATACACTATTATCTGTGAAAAGATTTGATAGATGAGAGGGAAAAATAAACATGCGCAAAATAGAATCATCGCCTACTATAATCAGTGACAATCACAATACTTATGATTCACTATGTACTTATTCATTTTTCCCATTTAGTCGACCAGTATGTAAGACTCGCCATATAGAATGCAATTTGTACAGTCACTAAAAACAGGAGTCCTTATCAGGCAACAGGCAATACACTAGAGTTAATTAGATTTGAAAGATGGCCAAATATCTCTTCCTTTGTTCCTACAAATATAATGCACACGCGAAACAGAACTACCAAGCATAAACTTCGAGATTAACCATTTGTGTATCCCATTAACCATGAGGATACTGCGGTGCAGAGAACTCCATTAAATAAACAGGATAACTTGATGCAATGTAAAATAACAGTTACATCCTGAAGCGTGAGTAATCAATGAATTAGAGATACTCGAGCGAAGAGTAGATCACTAACCATGAAGCCACTTTAAAGAAGTTGAGGCACGAGTAGTCAAAATAGTAAATGTATACATGGTCTCTCCTGCGATAAAGTGTAGGTAATATTAATATTACAAGAATAATTATCAACAATAGGGGGTGCAATCTGATTTAGTTGTTAGAACCTTGCCTACTCTGATAAATTGCCTTAGCTAAAGTATATACAAACAAAAGTGGGGTACATCATAAATAGAAGGACAAACAAGGAACTGAAGTATTAATGGTGCTATTGTATGCTACATATTGACTTCTGCCTTAATGTTGATATAATACTGCAATGTACAGAAATATTGTGCTATTGAATGCGACATCCTCACCCAAATAAAAAAAAAACTTGAATGCAACATCCTTAGCATGTAGAGCACCATGCACATGAACATACTAAATCCAAAAGCTAGTTAAATAACTCGTGATGCCCCCAAGCAAACTATTACACAACTGAAATATTTTGTGATCAATTTCTTTTTGTACATCTGAAAAAAATAGACATACCAAATATTTCTCAAATTATGGAACTGTACAGCACTTTGTATGAAGTACACATCTGTACTTTGTCAACATTCTTGTAAAGCACATAATCATCATTCATTAGCAAATAGTCTAATAATCATCTGTACTTTGTCAACATTCTTGTAAAGCACATAATCATCATTCATTTGTAAATGTGATTAAAACAGGAACAAAATGATAAAGTGATTAAAGCAGTAATTGCAATGGATAAAGCACACCATCATCATTCATTTGCCTAGTCTAATAATTTTGTATGTATTATGCTAAAGTAACACACCAACAGAAATACAAGGGCTCAGGTAGGCTTCAAATGTAACAACAAGATGGCAATCAAACGAGCTCCAATGATTAGAATCACAACACTGAAAAAATCAAACAATCCATGTGGATATAGCACCACCTACTCTATTTTTAAAAAGAGCATGATAATTCAAAATTCTTATGTGAAATACATCTTTAACAGTTACTCATACATCTCTTATTTAAACAAAAAGCATGCATTTGCCAGATCAATCAGAACACTCAATTTTTTTAATACTTAATAAATTAGAAAATAATTATTTTTTGTGAAATCTAAGAATACAAGGACTGTTGTATAAACTAAAAGGTGAGCATCCCAACCTTCTGAATTTTTCCACGTGTCGTAGAGAGCTGCAAAGACCAGAGGCCTATGGTCTTGGAAATGTATGTAGTATGGCTGCTTTTTTGATCCATCCTTTTTCCATTCATAGAACCTGAACAGAAAATAAGAGATTGATGCATGATCCACATAAGAATTCTAATATTTTTCTTTAGGAATTTATCGTATCCAGGTACAAAATGCATTGAAAAGCATAAGCAGACCAAACTGTGATCTGTTTACAAGAAAACTTTTACCTGCATTAATCAGATATATAAATAGGATGATGGTATGTATGAAACATAAGACGGAAGCCTAAGGTTTTGGTACGAATCATCAGAATTGATGTTCGCCAGATTACACAAGTATACCAAGCACTCATTCTAGGACAGTGGTACGTTCTGGACAGGCACAGAAAAGTCAGTAAAATGAAGACAATGGGGACAGCACAAAGAGTGTGACAATGCATTATGAACGCACGAGAATCTATCCAAAAAGGGCTGCCACACAGGATATTTTGATAAATCATAAATGTGTTCATGTACTGTATGAACCGTGATAGTATGGTTAGTTGGCATCCTTATAAAGATGTTCTCATATCAGGCTACAAGTCAAATTAAGTTAGCATTGTTTCTATCCAGATGAAAGGAAAGTCCTGAACTACAAGATAAAGAAGAAGCTGAAGACTCTGCAAACCGTTACCACTTTGCTTTCCCAAATTGGAGTGGGTTAATTTCCATAATTTGTCTTGTTCCACTCAGATGTATTAGCTTGTCTTGAAAACATTTTTTTTAGTTCTTTTGCACTCTATCTAGTATCTAGTAGTCCCCATCTGTGGTGTTAAGAAAGGGGAGTTAATGATCTGGTAACTGAAATGCTTGTGAGCTGGCAACCCCAGCATCACTCCATTTTGCTTTCTATAAAGCAGGGCTACAAGCCTTTGGTCCAAAAGAATAGTCAATTGTCTTCTTACCATCTAAACTTAACTATCTTGGTCTATTGTCTGTCACCCTTCAGACATAACCTGCTGAAGCCACACTATTTTTAACTTTCTCAAAAACACAGGAGGACTGCAGGTCATGCCACTAAAAAATTAACTTTAACGGTCCGATTGTATACCTTGAACACAGCACCACGTTCCACATATGGAATGAAAAAGAAATAAAAATTAACTAACTTAGGGAACCTACATTGACCTCGAAGCAGCTGAAGAGGCCACACTGTTTGGCCCTCTTGTGCACTGTGACTGTTCCATTGCAAATAATTGTTCATAAATATAACAGATGAGAGGCAACTCGGATACATGCCATTATAGTCAAACACTAAAACATCAATAAAAAAGATCCCTAAAATGTTGCATGTGAAAAAGAAAAGAGTGTGAAAACACAAAATTATAGGTAATCGATTATGTTATAAAGTTATCGAAATCCGATATATTACTCAGCATTACAAATTCCTCCTTCGTGAGTTATAGTTAGCCTTTTTAGGACATACATACAAAAATGTACAAACAACTACACAAAATTGCAAAGTTTCCAAATCAGAAGTAGAGGGAGGGAGGGAGGGAGATGCAAACCAGAAGCGAGAAGATATGAGTGCATAGAATAAAGTAGCAAATTCAATACTCAAGCATGTTTCCATACCCTTCTACTGCAACAAGGCACCTATTCTTTGGGATCAATCGCCGGAATGATGCCTTTTCTTTTACAGACTCCGATCTGGCATTGAACTGCATGCAAAATAGATTAACTTGATAAAGAAAATAACTGTGGTTACAAACAGAGCTTGGTAGGTACCTGGGAAAAAGTCAGATGACAACTAAACAAAATATTTGTGGCAAGATAAGAATTACATCCACAATATGCAACTTCTACAAATCGAGCTCAATAAGCATCTGGGCAAAGTGTTGTCTCTACTGACTACTCAATGCCACATAACATTAGATTTCTACAGTTTACAACCTCCACATTTGATATGGCAGATGGTTTATTTTGTTTTTCAACTTGAATGAACAATTATTTCATGCCGTTCTCCTTTCACACAACAAATGCGTTATATTAACAAATTTCAGATAACTGGCATCAACGTCTCCTTGTTGCCCCCACAACTGGCAGACTGCAGCTGCAAATGCCATGAGGTTAGCTGCCTCACTATTGCTGGTTCAGCAGTCCATATCCTCTACTGTGGTTCATATGCTATTTTAATTGTGCACAATCAATAGATTGGGGAATTGACTGAAATCCATTCAACATTCGAAATAAAAAAAAATGCATGAGCCACGATATCCAATGAAGCAGGGAGGAATATTGGGAAATATCCCTCTTAGTAGCAAGAGGAAAGATGACTCCTGGCAACTAATGCAGCGAACATTTGGTAAATATCCCATATTCGATACAGGGAATTAAATTCTTCTACTATATTAGTCAATATCATAATGCACCCTATTGAGAACTTTATAATGTAGCCTCAAAAAATTAATTATTGATCAGAAGTACTTTGTACGATACTTGCAAGATAAGTGTTTGTTGCTAGTCTTGAAATAAGAAAATGGAAATCATATTAGGACGATGTCAAACTATAATAAAAACACCAAGTCACAAAAAAAATATAGCTGCTTGCACCCTTTAGTACAAATAAATTGCCCTAGCAATTCCTTAAACTTTTGAGAAAGGAAATAGTTGATACATAACAGTTAAGATAACTCCAGCACCACCTGTTCCACAAAATCAGAAAAGTGCAGCAATCAACAAGCTCAACAGACCTGAGTAGCCAACTATGTCACGTTCAGCAGACTAAATTTGGGTTCAATTTGCATCTTCTTCATAAGAAAGTCGGATCAAACATTGCTTCAATAATTTATATGTAAGATGTATCGAAGCAATTCTCTAGAGTGCTTTTCAGTCTTAGAACACAAAGGTTGCGAATTTGCGTTGCAGGTGAAGCCAATCCGTAGGAGCATACATACCATCCTGAAATGGTCGGGCTTCTCGGTCTTGCCGGTGAAGCTGGGCACGAGACCCCACTTCATGCACTGAATCACCGGCCCCACCTCTTCCGCGGCTCCTGCTCCTCCGTCGCCTCCGCCCGCTGGCCGCGCCCGCACGGCGCCCACCGGCAGGGACGCCC
>LAPY01004422.1:28017-42500 GCA_000970635.1 Eragrostis tef | reverse complement strand
GCGCGACGAGGGATCGAGGACGGCGGCAGGGTCGACGAGAAGGAGTCGCGGCGGGGTCCTCGTCCATTTTATATGGTGCGATGCGGCACCAGCGCGCACGACGAGGAGGCGGCATTCGACGGCGAACGAGTGAGGGTTAGGGCAGCGCTTTGCACTGGGCCGCGTGGGCCGAGGGCGGGCTGGTGTTTTCGAGGGTTGGGCTTAGAGGAGAAACGGTCCATGCGGGAGGGGAAAAGGAGAGAAGTAAAGAAAAGGAAGATGGGCCGAAAAAGAAAGCTGGGCCGGAAAGACAGAAAGGAAAGGGAGCCGGCCTAGAGGAAAAAAGGAAAAGGGGAACGGGCTGAGAAGTTTTTGGCGCAAGCTGCGGGTTGTTTTGTTTTTTTTTCGAACGATTTCTAATCAAATTTTAAAATACATTTTCCATTCAATAAAATCCCTTACTGCAATCTACTTCAGCATGAATGCAACAAAATTATATTATATAACAAATTAATTAATTTTAATTTAGAAAGTAGTTATTTTGGCTAAAGAAAATTGTTAATAACATAAATTAATCTAAGGAATTTTTTATTCTATTTCAAAAATCTGTAAAATTTAGTGAGAATTTAGTCACATTCCAAAATTTGAAATTTTGGGGTGTGACAATTGTCAACGGCAAGATATAGTCGAAGTTATTGAAATACTTATAGGGATATAGTTTTCATTCTTCCACTTAGGATGAACAACAACATGAATAAATAAGATGAGGAAATATGACTTTGTAAAGTTTGCGGATATATATGAATGCTTTATTTAAAATACAGGGAATTATTGAAAAAATGGAAGATAAAGTCGTCATTCTATCAGAATGAAAGAAGTGAGGTGACCTATTTTGAGCATCTATTATGTACGGAGAAGCGGAGGAAATTCGGCAATGCAAAGTACCGTTTTTCTAGAGAAAATTCAGTATGAACAAAAAGCAAATAAAAGGTTCTACAGTGATGTAAGGAACAACGTCATAATATTCATGACATACAAGCATATTTGTTACGAGCTCCATCCAAGGCATTAATCAAGTCATAATATTTCTGCATGGTAACCAATTCCGTGAATACTATTTCAAGCAAGACATAATGTTTCTGATTGTACACGCAAACCGATGAGAACTGGTAGTTTTATGTTTGATCTGCAAACATTTCAGGTTCCAACAGAAACTGCCAGTCAATAGAAAGTTGGATCAGAATTAAAATAGAGGTAGTAGCAAAACAATTAATCACACAACCAATTAGGCGGAATAGTGCTACTAAATTACCTGTCTTTGAAAGTAGTGACTCCAAAGCAAAAGGTTTCTTGGTTAGCTCTCTAATCAAATTATGATCAAATTACAGTATTTTTCTCTTAAATGGAAATGGTGCATTGATCATTTCGAAAAGATGAATAAATGAGAGGGTGCATGTTAAATTCTGAAGAGAAAACCTGATATTCCTAATTCCGTTTCAATCCTTCACCTTTTTGCATAATAAAGAATAGAGGAAATTACAGACAGATAATAAACAAATCATTCATGCAACAAAAAAAAAGAACAATCATTAATCTTACCAGTAAAGTGAGAGCTCTAGAAGTGACAGAGCAGAAACAAATAGGATAGATCGACCATCAGTTGCTAAGCAATAAAGCCAATAGAAAATTGATACAACCATGCAGAAGATTGAATCGTGAAACAATGGATTGGTAGCTCTGGCATACGTCGTCACCGAGGAATAAAGATGTGAGAAGCCTGCTGATTCTAATTGGAGAAAATCTGTTACTTTGTGCCCAGAGGTTGGGAAACTGGAAGATATGGAGATAGGGAAGTGATTTAAAAAATTCAGAGATATGTAAAATAATGGTAGAATGCTTAAAATAAAAATATAGGTAACAGGATGCGGACAACTGAACACTTGTAAAATAAAAATATAAACATTTTTCTTACCCAAATGACTGAAGAACACCAAATATCTTGCTATATATCCGAAGGAGAAATCAAATAGACGTGGAGCAGCGGGTCATGTACATGAAAATGAACAACTGCATAGGTGGACAATTGTAAATGTTAGAATGCTTAAAAAAAAAAGGGCGATGAGGACAGATGAACAGGTTGAAGAACGTCAAAGTTGTGGCTATATCTGGAGTGCAAATCAAACACACGTGCTGCAGTGGGGATCCATTCACACGTCGAACAACTGCAGAGGTGATTCATGGAGGATTTCGTAAGGGACATTGCATCAAACAGTTCGACTGCAGAAAACAAAATGGTAAAAATCTGAGACAACAATAGTCAAAATCTGAAACATGGTGAATGCAAAGTAGAACCTGTCTGAATTGAGGGCGAAATCAATAGCAATGGCAAGCTGGAACGCAGGGCAGCAGCAAGATCGATTGGTAATAGGAGGCAAGAAAGAGCATGTGGACTGCAGGGGCGGGAGGGGGTGCGAGGCTTGGATTAGTAACTTGCGAAGTTAATGTAGGATTAATGCCATTACAGCTACTAATTGCGCAGCCTCTCCGTGTGAAGCCATTACTGTTAGTTATGCTTTTATAAAAGGAGGACGTGGGGCGATGACAGAGGAAGAGGACTGCGGTCTGCGGGAGGCAGAGAAGACAAAAGAGGAAGCAACGGACAGGATCTGCTGTTGGCTGGGATCCAAGGGATGAAACAATTCAGGTGACGTGGCTTCATGAGAGTTGAGCTTTATAGGAGACCCATACCCTTCTAAATGGGCCCCAAACCCTCTTTATTCTATCCTTAATCATTTTCTCACCTCTCCTCACGTGAAACCAAACTTAGCCCGCAAAGCCCAAACCGATAGATCCTACCGTAGTCGCCTCTCCCTCCTCCCGTTCACCATGGTTGCCACACCGAGCTCCTATTACCCACAATGAAACCTGCACTCACACCTCACCAAGAATGAAAACCGTTCCCCCTCTTCACTCTCCATCAATTGCCATCAAAAAGGAGACGAAACTGCAGCTCTAATGGCCATAATTCCGACCTCCACTGCAGCTGGCCTTCCTCCTCCCTTCCCTGACCTTTCCTGTCCCTTCCTTGGCCTATAAAAGCACACCTGCACGCCCCATTTCTTGGTTGACAAACTCCCTGCCTCCTCCCTCTCAGTCCTGTCCGCGAGAGTCCAATTTCCTCGCCGTCCTCTGCTGGTGCCTGTCTCGTCCATCAATGGCGCCCAAGCTTGGCATAATCGTTCCTGGCGATTCAACCAACTAAATGCTCCCAACATTTACCCACAGGTGCGCCTTGTTGTCCGCTACAACATATCCAAAGATCATGGCCAGAGGAGCTGAGATGCATCAGGAATCTGACTCGCCATCCCCTAACCCCTGTCTGTTCATGTCCAGTCTAGCGGCGCCCGATTGGCATGAAGGTTCCTGGCGATCTGTCCAGCGAAACGTCCCCAAATCTTACCAGAAGATGCGCCTTGTTGTCCTCTACAACATATCCAAACATCGCAGCCAGAGCAATCCCGATGCGACCAGGATCGTCCTCGCAACGATCTCTGCTCCCTGTTCTGGACACGCTCGGCGCGTGTGACGGTAATTCTTCCTTGGTTCTGCTCAATTTCGAGACTTCCATGATGCATAAACCATAGCCGATTGTGTTCCATCAAATCGTATTTGGTTACACAGGAGTTCTCCTTGAGAGCAGCGTCAGTTTGTCAGGAACGCGATTTCTCCCGCAACTGTCGCAGCACAATCTTGGTGTATTTCAGCCGCTCGATCTCTGATTGCAGCGAGTTTCTGTCCAAACCGTCTTGTCTTGGTTGTGTTAATAGTATCTGTGCACAATTCTATTCAAACACTTTCTTGAATCGTGCCACCAATCAGCGTGAACGCTCAAGTCTTCTTCATGCTGTCTGTGCGCGGCCACCACAGAAACACTGCGAGCAGCCATCTCTGTTTTTCCGCTGCACCCGTCATGTTCCCGCTGTTGCATACCTTTTGGTGAGCTGCACATATCCTACCATTCGCATCAATCATTGAGCCCCTAGTGTAGCACTGTTTGCTTAGCTTTGTTTTTGTTTATGTGTTTGTCGATAGAATATGCGTGAATCGAAGGATATACTCAAGAATCGTATGAGGATATTGAAGAGCAAGAAATACAATCACTGAGCGGCAAAAATAAGAGGCAAGTGTCCTTGATCATTTTGTACCTATTCTACAAATGCTTTGTTTGCAAACATGCATGATAAGTCAAATGAATGCGAACCTATGTGTAGGGTTTATTACTAGATTATTTCCATATCATTCCTTGTCGCCTTAGTTTTCTTTACTTGTTTATGGTTAGTATTTGCTTAGCCTTGCTATGTTGGTTTGGGTATCATGTTAACTTGATTAATTGAACTTTCGTCACATGAGGGTTAAATGGTAATCTTTAGCAACATGAATGGAGCTAGAGATTTGGGTGATTATGATTTGGAAGTTGTGCTGGGGTTACCGGCAGCTCGGAGACTGTGCTGGGGTTACCGGCAGTTTCTTGGTTTGTTGTTGATCACCTAAATCTAAGGACCGGTTCGTGGACCGACCACCCATGAAAATCGTACATCCACGAGTCCAAGAATGGACGCGGCCTGGCGTATTATACTGTGGAGACCAGTTTTGTGCGTGCCAAACGACTATTTCGAGGAAGGCGGGGTATGCCGAAAACGTCGGGAGAGAGATATGTGGGGACAGAAGGGGTATTCCTCGGAACCATCTGGCTCAAGAGGGGGCCTATAGGGAGTAACCCTATCGGTGGAGCCTCAGTGGGCACATACAAGCTAGAGAAAGCTGTGGAAAAGCCTTGTTGTGATCTCCTGGCCGCACACCTAAGGAAGTGTGCATGTGTTTGGCCGGCACGGCATAAAGGAGACTTTAGTCCACCTGGGCACAGGGGACGGAATCACAACTCGTGGAGAAATGTGTACAACCACTGCAGAGTGAAAATTGTGATGATAGTCGTGCTCACGGTCAAGAGCGGCATAGACCCTCACACGATTAGTTGGGAATGATGGTTAGAAGGGCAATCACAGTAGGGGTAACTGTGATTGGGTACAGGTGGAGTAACCTGTCGAGACGTACAGAGTGGTTGTAAGCCTTGATCTTGGCAAGGTGGAGGAACCTTGGTCGTTCGGAGATATATATCACATAGTAAATAGGAGTTGATTTTATAAAATGTTTTACTTAACCACATTTATGCAAATAAATCCCTATAAGCCTTTCTTGTTATTAGCCAACATGTCATACTTTTCCCACTTTCTGTGTACTCTATGCACTCACGCGGACCCAAAACAACCTTTTGTTTGTTGCTCAGTGAATGAAGACATCGAGGAGTACCTGGAGGCGAAGAAGTGATGTTCTAGGCATGCGGTCTTCCGGTCGACTTCCTGTGGAGATAAAGGACGCCAACGCTTAGATTTATTTTCCGTTGCAATGTAATCTTTTATTTTAGACCATTTTGTCATTCTTGTAATAACGTTATCGATTTTAATAAAGATATTGTTTTTTATCACATATATTGTCCTGTGTGCGTGAAAACTTGATCCTAGGCATGCATACAGATGCATTCGGTTTTCGTCATTAAAACTGGGTGTGACAAACATAAACTTATCGGGCTTAAGACCCACAAAAGGAGTACAGAATGCCATTTACAGCCTGCAAAAAGAATTCCTAGAAAATTGAAGAGAATGATATGAAAATTTGAAGCTCAAGGAAGAGCACGAAGTCATCATATAAAGGAAAAACGCTTTCCTAAGGGGATATTTTTCAAAAAGTAGATCATAAAAGAAGAAATATCACAAGATCCGTTTTTTGTCCAAAATTATATAACAAAAGTATATAGCGAAAGTAATAGCTCCATTCCACTCAGAAGAGCACAAAAGAGTATACAACCGAAGGGTTAGTTACAAGTAGACGGGTCGAAGGTCTTAGCCCTTCGACACAGATCACCATTCTGCCCCTACAACCTGGCGGAGGAGAAGAAAACGAAGCACTCCTTGGAGCCGACTTGACTTCAGGGGTAGCTACTACCTTCGAAGGGTCCATTTCCTCGGTCGAAGAGCCAGAAACATTGAAGTACGGGAAGATACCTTCTTCGCAAGAGTCGTCTTCAGGAAAAGGGCGCTTGTGCGGGCAAAATCCAGAGCTCAGATAAAACCGATTTATTCGAACATCAATACCCCTTCGACTACCTTCGATCCATTCCTTCTGAGAAAACTTTCCAAGAACAGAAGAAACCCGATCTCGAGGTGACCCAAAATTCAAGCCTGCAAAAAGCACAAGGCGTAAGCAGAGGAAGTACAAGCGAACAAAAAACAGGAAAAACACGCAAAAATAGCGAATGATAAAGAAGAGTCATACAGGGTCGTGATATCAAAGAAGGAAAAACTGGCATACATAAGCCAAACTTATTTCTACAGAAAGAAGAAGGCTTCCAACCATGGCGAGCAAGTGGAAGAACATCAGTAGCAAAGCATTCCTCCAGAATATCACGAAGAGTTATCCTTTGGCTAACCCTTAGAAAGGCCTCTACGCATCGGGAAATAGACTGACTTCTCAGGGGATCTAAGTTGTTGGTAATCCATATACCTTCAGGCTCCCCAGTGCAAAAATCAATAGCAAAGTGCTTATAGTAGAACCAATCCTTCACCCATTCATCAAAACGAGGAGGATCGAAGCTACCAAGAGGTGCTAAACACCCTTCTCTAGCCTCAAAGTCGACAACTCCGAAGCAAGGACTGAGACGATTCTCACAGTCATAACAAGAAACATGCCGAGCCTGATACACATGGTAAAAAGAATGTGGCTCGGGTTTTAACCCTTCATTGATGCAAGTCCAAGCGACGGTAGACATAGTCGCAATCGCTATAGTGGTAAGATGGTGAAGCTGGAGATGATATAAAGAAAGAACACGAAGAACGAAGGCCGAAGGTGGAAAGGAGAGACCGGCGTCTAGAAAAGACGAAAAGACGACAAACTCATCCTGAGGATTCAGGCGAACCTCGGGGACTTGCTTTGGACCTTTCAAAGGAAGACGAATCGAAGCGATATCGAGAAGACCAGACTCCGAATAGTACTTCGAACCAGCCCGAAGGGAATGAAAGCCTCTAGGAGACGCTGCAAACTTCTGCCTAGCCATCGGGGAAGGAAAAGAATTACCTTCGGAAGAAGAGATGCCAACAAGGAAGCATCGGGAGCTAAAAACAAATACGAGACGAAAACGACAAGACACATGTGTGGATCAGAAGGGCACACGGCGTAACCTTTAAAAGAAATTAATAAATCAATTAATTGCCTCTGTTTTTAGTTACACTAAAAAACATCGCCAATATGGGCTAATGTTGGAGACCACACCGAGACTGCCTCCCGACCCATACGAAGACTAATTGCTACCAGCGAAGGAAGAATAGAAGTGATCCACACGAAGACTGGTCTGCCCGCGGAGGAGGGAGGGAGGTGCAAATAACCCAAGTCAGCGTTCAGTTCAAAACACAAAGCCAAGAGCGGTATCAAGTTAGCTAATGGCACGGTTGTAAATATGATCTTTCTCCCCCCTATAAATATGGAGGGAGATCGTCTTGTACGATCATCTGTTTTTCGGCCATGAGACAAAGAACAAGCATTCGGACCGCACCAAACTTTCTCTCAACACTTCACCCTATCGCCCAGCATCGCGGGCAAAGGAGTGCTTCGCATAGTCAAAAACTGCGGGGAACATGAATGCAAGCGCCTTCGCCTAGGACTTCAGGCTTGAAGGAGGGCTTCGCACACATCGGACAACGACCTGAACCACAATGGAGGGCTTCGCGAGGAGATTCAGGCACATCAATCACCTTCGACAGCCTTCGAACGAACCAAGACGGCATCAATTCTACGTTGGAGGGCTTCGACGTCTCACCAAGGAACCAGTCCCCCCCTCCCAAACCGCCTCTTCCACTCTATAAAAGGGGTCCAGCACCTGGAGGCGAAGAGAGCATGAACACGCACCAAGAGGAGATAAAATTAATTGAGTGAGAGGAGTAGAGTTCTGAGGAAGAGTCGGAATGCCGACTTTTCTTCCAACTTGTGCCTCAGGGAGGATGCTCCACCGGGAGTAGATTCTGTGACTCTTGGTCCGGTAACATTTAGACTTTTGCTTTTGACTTAAGTTTATTTCTTCTTAGTGATTGCTTGCATAAATCGTTGTGGGTCTCCCGTCTCATTAGCTTGCTTATCCATGTTAAGTGATGCTAGTAGTACTCGACTATTTAAGATCTCATGAGGTAGTCGTGTTTATTCTTCTTTATGACGGCGTGGTGACAGCTCTGTCCGTCCCTTGAAGTCGTCCACGTTCGGGTTAATTAGGCTGTCTCCAACGGTAAGGCTGACCCAAAGCCAAACTGGATGGCCATTTCCTTCAATCTACCAGACCAAAAAATCGTGATCTCCAACGGCAAGACGCAAAGCTCGTCTTCCTTCTTCCTCTCGACACCGCGCTCCGAGACGAGCCGGCCGTCGCCAGCCACGTGCTCCCCCGCACCCGCATCGACGAGCCGCGCACCCCCGCGCCCGCGTCATCCTCCTCGCCTTCGTCCGCATCGTCCTCCTTGCCTTCGCCTTCGAGGGCGCGGGCTTCGCCTCCGGCGAGCTCCGCCATCGCTTTCGCATCGCGCATGGCCGCCAGGCCAAGTCCTTCACCGGCGGAAAACAAAGCGATGCAACGAAGTAATTTGCTTGGTCAAGAGATTGCAATTCGTCCTTCACTGGCAGCAGCACGGGATTGCAATTTGTTTGGTCAAAAGAGGAAAGCAAAGCGATGCAACAAAGCAATACGGGGTGAAAGCAAAATTATCGTATTCTGTAGCAGCACCTTGAGCAGCTTTGCTTCATGGTGCCTTCGTAGAGATGCTTACGCGCTCCAAAATCCAACTCCTGATGAAGCAGGAGACAGGAATCCAACTCCTGTGCGGTGTGCCGGGAAGGGGATACGGCAGCGAGCAAGGGAACATTGAAGCGGCCGAGAAACTATGGAGTTTTGCGGTGCGGTGTTTCATGGATTGGGATCTCAAGATGCTGGTTTCCTGGGACCTGGCCGAGCTGGAGCACGACGCCATGCCAGCCATCTCCGCGGCCGCAGCGTCGAGGTTCCGTCAGCGAGCTCGATGAAGCGGTCGCGGTTGGGGCCCGGTGGGTCGCCGTGCCCGTCATGCGCGGTTCCAATGCGTCGATCTGCTTCTCCCACGTCGTCCCGCGCCATCCCGCGCCGTCCCGCGCTGCCACAGCGGCGGAGGACGGGTAGGGGAGCTCGGCCTGCTGCTGCCTGCGAGCTTGGCCGCTGCGCCGCGCCGAGAGAGAGAGCGAGAGCGAGCGAGAAACACGAAGAAAAAACGATTCAGTCGATTCTGTGGAGGTGGGTTGCCGTGCCATCTGCTTCATTTCTACGGAGCCGGAGGGACGCCTCCAATAATGGATCTTCTGTTTGGGTCTACCGTTGGAGATGTCTTTTTGAAGTTTTGAGACCCAGTTTCACTATAATTTCCATTTTGGGTGAACCGTTGGAGATAGTCTTAGTAGGTGCTTGGTTACCCGAACGTGTCTCTCCTAGATGCGTGCGGTGTAGAGTAAACTAAGTCCTTGTAGGTCGCATGAAGCCTAGGCCGAGAGTCCCTCTCATCTTATTGTATCTTCCTTCACAAAACAAATCTTGAAACCACAAAAGCATTTTGAATTTACTTGAAAGTCAATTTTCGTTCCCTGTGGATTTCGATACCCTAGATACTCTTAGGTGAAAGCTACAGCGGTATCCGTACGCTTGCGGATTAATTTCTGTTTGGCATAAGGAGTACCAACAAGCTTTCTGGCACCGTTGCCGGGGAACAGTAGTTGATCTTCATTTAAATTCGATTTGCTTTAGTGTAAAAAAAAATTCTTCCCCTCATTTTTTTTACTTTCCATCATGTCTTCTATTATAATCCGTCAATACTCCATGCCTGTTGGGAAGGTAGCTGCGATCTTACTAAAGGATGGACTGCCACGCGAGACAGGACACGCGCAAAGAATATTACCGAAGACTGAACCGAAGCCACGGCGACTTGCACAATCGACGCGCATCAATCGAAGGTGAAGAGGGCTCAGACGATGCTAGGAAAACACTCCACTCAAGATCGTCAAGTGCAGAACCACGACAAAAGGCCGAGTGGCATGATTGTAAATATGCGACCCGGCTCCCCCTATAAATATGGATGGAGACGGTTCTGTATGGACATCTGATTCTCGGGCCACGAGCTAAAGTAACAAACATTCGAACCACGCTTGACTCTCTTTGAACACTCAACCCCTTCGCCCGGCATCGTGGGCCAAGGAGGGCTTCGTATATCTAGAACTGCAGTGAACCAGACTGGAGCTACCTTCGATCGACGTCCTCAGATAAAGAAGAGGGCTTCGCCAACGCCGACACCTTCGACTCGCGACCTCAAGCATCGAGAGGGCTTCGCCTACGCTGGCACCTTCAACCCGCGACCCCGAGCATCGAGAGGGCTTCGTCGGGCCATTTTCTGACCTTCGACTACACAAGAACACCTCTGACAATCCAGAACGAGCCGAATAGCATCAACTTCACGTTGGAGGGCTTCGATCAGTCATCTTCTGACATTCGATCCCCCAACATTTGGCGCGTCCGTGGGCCGAACCCATGATGAAAAGAAAACAAGACCATCGCCAAGCAAAAACTGCAAGGGCAAGAACGGAACAACAGGAATGGAAACATTCAGCCATCCATTTCACTTCGGACGATATCAGAGTCTCCGACTACCCACACACAGACGCCTTCGTAATCAAAACGGACATCGAAGAATAGATGGCAAAGTAACTCCGAAGGATCCCAAACAGCAAGAAATACATTCGATTGAAGCAACAACGACAAAAACGACCTGCGAAGACAAAGACAGAATAACATCAACAGAAGCCGCATTCACATCACTCCAAAACAAGTCACGAAGTAGAAACAGATCCATTCATTCAGAACGATGTTACGAAGATACAAGAACAAGCCAAAGATTGTTCAGAAGCATTCGAAGAAGAAAACAACGCTACAAGATACAAAACAACTACTTCTTCATCTTGCTACGAGTCCGACTGGCGACACCAGTCGGCTACGAAGGCTTAGGCCGTCTATCTCCAGGACCCCCCTCATCATCACTGATGATCACCACTCCTGGAAGAACAACAGCAAGAGGGACTGGTTCAACAGGAGCTTCGACCAACGAACGACTGTACACAACGCCGTCGAGCCTTTCGAAGTGATCCACGAGCTCCTCCGGAAGAATATCTCCACGCTTAAGTCCACCGCGACCAAGTTCTTTCTGTACACCACGGGGGAGCCGATCCCACAAAGCATCCATGAGGGAACAAGATTGAAAAAGTCAGAAAAAGAAGACGAGGATATCTCGTATATATATACGCAAAGGAAGAACATTCTAGACGGCTGCAACAAATATCTGCAGAAAAAGAATAGAACCTTGTCATACTACGAGACAGGATGATAATAGTCCGCCATAAATGCAGACGATTCAGATTCGACCATAAAAGGCAGGAAAAAGACATTCGCCATCGAAGAAAAGTCACCGAAGCCAAGCTTTGTAACATACGAAAGACAAAGTCTTGTGACTCTACAAGACAAGATAACGAAAGCCTGCCAACGCAAAAGCTTCGAATTCGCCTTAAAAGGCAGAAAAATAAAATTCACCTTCGACAAAAGCCTCGAAGCTGAATTACTTGATATTATAACCTGCTCTAAACGCAGATCCTTCGAATTCGCCTCAAAAGGCAGAAAAATAAAATTCACCTTCGACAAAAGCCTCGAAGCTGAATTACTTGATATTATAACCTGCTCTAAACGCAGATCCTTCGAATTCGCCTCAAAAGGCAGAAAAATAAAATTCACCTTCGACAAAAGCCTCGAAGCTGAATTACTTGATATTATAACCTGCTCTAAACGCAGATCCTTCGAATTCGCCTCAAAAGGCAGAAAAATAAAATTCACCTTCGACAAAAGCCTCGAAGCTGAATTACTTGATATTATAACCTGCTCTAAACGCAGATCCTTCGAATTCGCCTCAAAAGGCAGAAAAATAAAATTCACCTTCGACAAAAGCCTCGAAGCTGAATTACTTGATATTATAACCTGCTCTAAACGCAGATCCTTCGAATTCGCCTCAAAAGGCAGAAAAATAAAATTCACCTTCGACAAAAGCCTCGAAGCTGAATTACTTGATATTATAACCTGCTCTAAACGCAGATCCTTCGAATTCGCCTCAAAAGGCAGAAAAATAAAATTCACCTTCGACAAAAGCCTCGAAGCTGAATTACTTGATATTATAACCTGCTCTAAACGCAGATCCTTCGAATTCGCCTCAAAAGGCAGAAAAATAAAATTCACCTTCGACAAAAGCCTCGAAGCTGAATTACTTGATATTATAACCTGCTCTAAACGCAGATCCTTCGAATTCGCCTCAAAAGGCAGAAAAATAAAATTCACCTTCGACAAAAGCCTCGAAGCTGAATTACTTGATATTATAACCTGCTCTAAACGCAGATCCTTCGAATTCGCCTCAAAAGGCAGAAAAATAAAATTCACCTTCGACAAAAGCCTCGAAGCTGAATTACTTGATATTATAACCTGCTCTAAACGCAGATCCTTCGAATTTGCCTCAAAAGGCAGAAAAATAAAATTCACCTTCGACAAAAGCTTCGAAGCTGAATTACTTGATATTATAACCTGCCATAAACGCAGATCCTTCGAATTCGCCTGAAAAGACAGAAAAATAAAATTCGCCTTCGACGTAAAGCCCCGAAGCTGAATTATTTAAACAGCTCTAAACTCAACTTCGACAAAAACGTTCGAAGCTTAATTCTTTGATATCATACCAACACAGACGTGTAAATCATCGCCTTCAAAAGGCAAAAAGACAACTTCACCTTCGAAGGGAGACATCGAAAAAGAATATATGAAAGGAAAAGTCCTCTCACGATAACAGGCAGAAATAGAAAAATACATCATCGCCAAAAAAGGCAGAAAGAAAAACTTTTTCGAGCCTTTGCAAGGAAATTGCGAAGTCATACAAATGGCAAAAGAGCCAAAACGGTAATTTCTTATAAGAAATAAGAATTGTCATCTAAAGGCTAAAAGAAAGCCGACCAAAAACTGCGTTTAAACAGACAGAACAACGCAAAAAAGACAAGCAAAATAACCGCAAGTCACGGTAAGATACACAAGCAAGAAACTGGGAAAATTCGAAGGCCCTCTGCGAAGCTGGAAGTCATCGCAGATCATGAACTACATGACTAAAAGACATTTGATGCAATAAAACTATGATAGCGTCGATACAATTTCTATTACATCAAAAAATGCCCAAAAAATGGTTACACAGGGAAAGTCCCCCTAAAGCTATGCAAAACAGCTTAGCGGAGGAGTCTACGAAGAACCTCCGAGGACATCAGGGACAAGACGCTTAACCTTATTCCACTAGAAGTCATTGATCAGACTGACACATTTGCCTTCGACAGCCCCAAAATCATGGGAAGCATCAGAGGCTTTCATCGAAAAATCGGAACGTTCAATGAAGCCCTTGACATTACTCCCTTCGCAGAATAGACTGTGAAGAATATCCCGAAGCAAAACCACCACGGCATCAAAAGAAAAAGTTATGCATACATCAGCAAGATTACTCAGATTTATGCGAAGCCATTCATTCACATCCTCCATGGAGATGGTGGCAGGAACTTCGTCATACTGAGCACCAAGTGCTTCGAGCAGCTCTTTTACTAAGTCACTAAGAGCAAGTGACTTAGCGTAGGAATTATCAATAGAGGCAATCTTCAGCTAAGATGCTTTAGAGATATAAGACGAGAGATATTCGCCGAGTAACTCCTCCTTTTTCAACATCAACTTCTTCTCCGGAATCTTTTCCTCAAGAACCGACAAATTGGAAATAAGACCAGATTCGCAATTCCGAAGGATCTCAACTTTAGTAAGCAAACGGGAAGAAGTAGCAGACAAAGCCTTTAACGATTCCTCCTTAGCAGAAAGAGAAGCCTCAAGAGATGATATGCGAAGAGAGTCATCAGAAGAACTTCCAAACTTACGAGCGCAAGCTTGTGTAAGAGCAATGGACTACAAAAACAAAAGAAAAAAGGATTACAAAAAACGAAGCTCAAAAAAAGCAAGAAAGAAAGGCAAAGACCAACCTTCACTTGATGAGTAATCATCGAACAGAAAAGGACATCCGACGAAAGATTCGATAATCCAAGCTCAACCTTCGGAAATCGAACTTGACGCGTGGCAGGTTCAAGAGAACCCGAAGCACAGATATCATCATCAATCGAAGATAGCATGACTTCAATATCCAGCTCAAGAGACTCAGAACTCGAAGCTTCTAAAGACAAGAAGTATGCGAAGGACAGTCAAAACAGCTATAACAAAAAAAATATAAATATAA
>LAPY01004420.1:0-11557 GCA_000970635.1 Eragrostis tef | reverse complement strand
GGCTATAGGCCGCGGAGAGCCGCCAGTAGGAGCGGCCCGCGTCCGTAACCAATGTCGATAAAGCAAGCCCCGTCCGCGGCGGCGATCAAGTGCTGGCCGCGCCGTTCCGCCGCTGATGAGGCCTCGCTGTGCCGCCATACCCGGCGCCTTCGACATCGTTGTCGAGCTCCACCGCGACGCCATGCTCGCGCGCCGTCGTGCGATCCACCCGCCCGTCGCCTCCCGAGACAAGGTCAATTGGTCGAATACGCACCGCAAGTGTCGGATCCGACGGCTCAGAGACACCCAGGGGTGGTCGCTATTCGAAATAGCGACCATCCCTGATCCCGGACACCTCGGCTCCTCTGCTCCGTTCCTCGCCTCACTGGAGCGCCCCCAAGCTTGTGGCCATCATCCATGTCTTCTCGCACGCGGAACTGTCTCCGACGTCCACGATGTCCACGTGCAGTGCAGAGATACCGAGTCCCCACCATGCTTGCTGACCACGTCGCTACAGGGCAGAGACTGGCGGTGATGGAGCTTCGTGTCAGGCAACCACACAGGCAATGTCGCGCGATCCGGGCATCGGAATGACAATGTAGGCCGCAACGGATATCTCCGCCGGCCGCCGGCAGCGCAAGTCGCAGACGCCATTCACCAGGTACGCTGTCGAATTGTGATGTTTCCGATCTGAGGGGTGGTCAATATTATTTCCATTTATCTAGGCTCAGCTTCAGACAGGATCTGACAAGGCAAGGCGACCCTGACCTCGACGAGGTCTGGCTCCATGTTACGTCTTGCAAATGTCAGTTGACAGCCACGGGCCACGGTTCCTCGTGCGCGACGCGCGGAACTGATAAACCTTATGGCATCATCCATAATCCACCGGCGCCGAAATGCGCGCCCCTCAAGCCACCAAGGCAAAGCTGCTGCTGGCGCTCAACGCGAGCGCGAGGCTGCGGTGACGTCGTCGCGAACCCAGTATGGCGCAGGCGCCGTGCCCGCTCTCCATTCCCAACTGCGCGTTGCTCGCAACACCGGAGGCAAGGCAATCGTGCGACGCGTCGTTTGGGGAGTGCCCGTGCCGGGCAAACCGCGTGCACATGCTGACGCGCCGACGCAGGTCGCCGATCGGGTGCCTGGTCGATCTGCCGCACACCGCGAGCGCTAGGGACACCGATCGCACAAGTTTGGGAGCAGAGCTGCCGCACTGTTCCAATCCTATACGACTACGTCGCTCGTACGCGGTGGCGTGGGTGAGCGACGAGCACGCGCTCGTGCTGTGCTCGATGACGCCGAGGGCCGGTGATGTATGCAGTTGCGCTGATGGCGCTCGCCGATGCAGCTGCAGTAGTAGACGAACAAGTGGAGCGCCGGGGACGTATGCACTTATTGGAGTGGTGAACTCGGTTGTATTAATGGTTGACAGTTTAAACTAAATTTGTGCACCATCTTGTTTTTTTCTTTGCGAAGTATCTGTGCTCCATCTTATGCAAGTTATTCTGATCTCTATGTAAAATTTGATTATGCCGTCATGTGATTGTTCATGAGGACAAGTTGTTTGGATTGAAGTACTGCTGGACTGTAATGCGGACTGTAATGCTTGACCAGTTTTCTCTCACATGCGAAGATTTTTCTCCGCATATATATGACTTATGTAAGAACACTGCTATCGTGTGGTCCACAGCTTGTATGTCCCGCGTTTTAATCGTCCGACGGTCAGTGATGGAGTCGCACGGCGCAGAAGTACAAAGGCAGACGCACGCACACAACATTTTCGTTTATTAATGCGGAGAAATTATGAACAACGATACCAAAAATTTTACATAACTGTAATGAACAATCACACGCGGCGAAATCATGCCTCTCTTTTTAATGAGTACGTACCTCTTTGCATAGCTACGTTAATATTTATTAGGGAAATATCCAAAATCAGAAGAGAGTAAACCGTCTTCTCACTCCATAAAAGCACAAATGCGGCAATAGAGGCATGATCTCTCTCTCTCTCTCTCTCTCTCTCATGTTCGTCATTCACTCAGACAATAAACAACAAGTCTCCACAAAATAATTTTTAAGCATGGAATTTCGAGTTAAAGCTGTTGAGGTCCAGATCTTAGTGCTTGATTTAAGTTTATCTATTTCTCCCATGAATTGTGAATGTAGCCAATTTATGCCTAACGATTCAAACTTGTTTTGCTAGTTGATTATAAAGTACGCATCCTTATGTTGTATAAACACATTTGTTCACAAATGTTTTCTTCATGGACCTTTAGCTTTTGTTTTCAAGATAAAATTATGTGGAGGAGGAGATGGTATCGGCTGCCCCGCTACAGTGGAGGAGGATATGGCGACATCTGCCCCGGTGATGACCGAAGTTGCGGCCCACCGCCGCTTCTCTATGTTTCGGAACTGCCTTCATGGTCTCTTCCTAAATCGGAACTGCCTCCATGGTCTCTTCCTAAACCCTGGTGCGCATTGTGCCTAGATAATGCGTACCAATACGCTTTTTGTTGCGGCATGCCCCTTTGTTGATCGTACATGTGCTTGTGTGCTGATCCCGCTATTCATTTCCTTACGTTGCTTTGGTGTACGGCTATGTCGCTTCCCCCATTTAGCCCTTCATTTTGGTGGCAGCTTGGAAGACGGGCATTGCATCATTTATTATTTTTGTCGTGTGGTTGACATCTTCGGCCTGCTTGAGCAACTTCCGATTATGAGCTACTATTTTATATGCACTAGTACATTATTTGAAGGATGTACATGTAGTAGTATGCTCACATGCCTCATGAGATCCTTTATAGGCAGGTTTAGGCACTCGTCGAATTATTTATGAATTGGATATTGGTAATGCTTATTTTTAATGATAGTGTTAGGGTGTGAAACATCAAGAAAACCCTAGTATCTAGTGGCGGAGCCAGCCGAACAGCCAAGGGGGTGCCCATCTCCTTTCTTCCTCCTCCAGCCTCCTTTCCCTTCATCCTCTTCTTCTCCCCTCCATCTCCTCCCTTCATCTCCATAGAGATCCAACTTGTAGAAGGGGCTTGAGCCCCCCTCCCCCGGATCCGCCCTTGATTATATCAGTCTCGTCCCATAGTTGCTATTACTATTTTAATATCTTGTATGTCTTGGTTGTAACTGCAGGTGTTGAATGTTTGAGGTCTAAATGAGGGAGCGTGTCGAGCTGTGTCATCAACTCTCAGCCACTTTTCATTGTCGATCATATGATTGCTGCTGCATCGTTAGAGGGCGAGTCATATTCCACACCTCATGAACCAAGTTTCTGAAAGCTTGTTAATTTTCCTGTTGTTTTCTGAAAATTGTGGGTGTTGGTACTTCAGTGGAGAGCTCGAGTCTTAGGGGAAATTGGTCAGATGATGTCAGAGTCTCTATTCCATGCAACATTGATGAGGAATCTATCCAGTTTGCGTAGTACCACGTATATGCGCTATCCAAGAGTGGGAGTTCCTGTATAGTAAGGTCTCAGATCATTCCGTTAAACAAATTCATTTATGAAATTGTAGCATTGCCAGCGCAACGTTCAGTTGCAAATCTGACTATGCTGAAGTCTCCGGCAAGCAGCCATTGACGGTTCAGGGAATTGGCAGTTTGTCTGATTTCGTTGAAGAAGTCCATTCGAGTGTTATCTGAATTTGGGGCATATGCATTACAGCATTAGTGATCCAGAACTTTAAGCCATTGTTTTCAGATTCGAAGTGTACAGTTAGAGAGAATTGATGTGCCAGGTACAAGGACTTAGGAAGTCTGAACACTTATGGTCAATGCAGCTTGGCGCCGGCAAGGAACCTGATCGAAGCACTGACGCCCAAGTATTTCAGAAACAGTAAGGGGCGATTTGCCCGTTCTGCGCAGCAGAACGAGTGCTCTGATTGAGGCCAGCGCAGAGATGTTAATTAGCCATGGATTCAAAATGCCGAGCACGACTGCCTGCCTGCTTGCGCAGCTCTTCAAGCAGCGGGAGCCTTGACGTGCGCGAATTGAAGCTCCTGATGCGCACATGAGTCGGCTAATGGCATCCGCCATGGCCGCCGTCCGCCGAGACGCGCTCGGGCGCACCGCGCAACCACAGGCAGGCCGCCTGCTGACCACCAACCGCGTGCCGTGCGGACAGTATGACGTGCCCTGCTCCTCGATCGCCCGACAGCGCCACGCCAGTACGCCGCCAAGGTCCCGAGCCGAGCGCGTCGTCATGGAACGCCGGGTGCCAGTGCAGGCCGCAAATCCCGCGTATTGTCAGCCGACGGCCGTACGCGACGAGAGGGCAAACCCTCTCCTGTAGCCGTCACCGGGAGTAGAGCCAAGTGAACGAAGAAGAAACCAAGGCGGCGAGGCGAGCTAGGAGCAGAGCTCCCGCAGTGCCCCCCGAAATCTTCGACGCGCAGCGGCAGGTGGCGGTGGCGCGGTGGAGGCACGCAACGGCGCGGTGGTCTCTTTCATGTACCCGCCGGCCTAGCGGCGCACGGTCTCGCCATGCACGGCGCAAGGTCTCTCAGTCAAGGGGTCTTGCAATGCTATCGCGCCCACGTCCGATCCGATGTTTATCAGATAGCGAGCATGGTCGCTATTTCATTTAGCGACCACCCCGGCGGAAGCTTCTCTTTTTTGTTTGTTCCTCTAGAGGACGTCTCCGATTTTGAAATTTTGCACGATTGTTAGCACAATAGTTCCCCGTTTACATGGACTTTCTAAATAATTTTTACGCATCATTTCCAAGACGCGCCAACACCGAAATGCACGCGGACCCTGCTGCTGCCCAAACGCGAGCGCGGGGCTGCTGTCACGTCGCGACGAATCATGTGTGGCGCCGTGCTCCAGTCCCAACTGCGGAACTGCCCGTTGCTCGCACCACCCGGGGCAAGCATGCCCGTGCAAGCTGCGCGCACACGGCACACGCTGACGCGCCGACGCCGATCGAGTGTCTGATCTGCCGCACACCGCGGGCGCTAGGGACGCTATGGATGTGCAGCACGACGACGTCCTCCATGCGCGCGCTGCGGCTGGAAGGACGGCAGTGGGAACTCGCCGTTGCCGTGCCATTAGCAGCCGACCTTGCCACTATTGAACGCTACTGCAGACACCGCTGGGAAAAAAATGTTAAAGTGTTTAGCATCGATACCGTGTAAGATAAGACTATTGCGCATTAAAATATATTGATGTATAGGATGAGTAATATTTGTTGTATACCTTTTTACATAGCTATGATAATATTTGGGAAATATCCAAATCAGAAGGGTAAACCGTCTTCTCACTCTATAAAAGCACAAGTGTGGCAAAGAGAGGCGTTTCTATATGTTTTCTCGCTTATTTTCTCTCTCCAAACTTATGTCTTTTTCTTTCATGCTCGTCATCGTCTCTCCAAACAATAAACAACAAGTCTACATAAAATATTTTTCAAGTAGGAAATTATGGGTTCAAACTGTTGAAATCATGATCTTAAGTAATCCTTGATTGAGGTTTCTCAATTTCTCCCATGAGTTATCATGTAGCAAGTTAAACTTGTTTTGCTTGATTGGTTATAATGTATAGTACATCTTTATGTTGTATAAAACAAGATGTATAAAAATTACTTTCTTCTATGGACCTTTAGCTTTTGTTTTCTAAAAATTATTATGTAATGACGCCACAAGCCACGATATGAACAATGATCAAAGAACGTTAAGAAAAACTACATTAAGAATTATACCATAACCTTAGTCTATTTTCCTGCACCACCTCATGTTTTAGTTATTTTGTTCTGGCCTGCTCTACTCGTCGACACCACCCCGTCCAAGACGATCCCGGTCAGTGGCGAGCATGACCAGGTCGAGTCACCTTCAAGGATGACAGTGGCGCCTTCGCCATTAGCGGATGAGGAAGCAGGCGGCTCGGGCACTGTAGGAGGCAGCAGCACTCAAGTGTCCATCAACCCTACCGCAGCCAAAGTTGGGTAGGTGGGCGCACCTGTGGAGCTCGTCGTCACTAGGAGGCCAGTCGCGCCATTTTCCTTTCATGTCCCTGGGACCTGGTGGTTGGATGACCGCTACATACTCTCTTGGAGGGGGCTCTCGACGGACTGAGGTGGGATCAAGCGCTGCTAAAGAAGGTACATGGTGCCCCGGTGGTGGTGGACCTCCCGACGGTGGTGGTGGTGGCGCAGGCCATGGCGGCGGCGGGCCTCCTGGCGGTGGACACGCTCCGCACAGTCTACCCCTACCGATGTGCCACAGGTGCGATGGATATGCTCATATGTACTGCCCTAGATGCCAGCTGATAGGTTGTTACACATGTCCATGCGGATGCGATTTGCCTGATGATACCCGGGTGTTCCTTCCTGTGGCGCATACCCATGGCAATGTCTCGATTCCATTTCAGTAACCCGTTCTTTTTTTCCCTGAGTCACCATACGTCTTTGTAGCAACATATCAGAGTAGTAATGGATGGGTGACTTATCATTTTGTGGATGTGGCTCTTATCTACAAGCAGTTATTCTTCTTACCAGCCTTTAGCTTTTACTTAGATAGGTCTTGTAGGATATACTGGATGTATGGCTTTGTGCCGCGCGGAATTCTTTTGCCTTATTTCTAGTTTATTGGAGGTTGTCTATGAAAACTCTCCCCTGCGTGGGAATTTCTGAACTTTTGCAGCTATTAGTGTTATGAACAATGTGTCTATGTATTCATGTTCTCACACATTCATTTGTGAGTTTGATGAAGGAGTTACTATTACTTCTTTTCAGACAAGGTCGTTTGTTTTTTGTATTGATCTTTACTGGTTGAGTGTCATGCCTTGCCACAAGCGATGAAAATGTAGTAGCAAAGGCAAGCAATACCTGAACCTATCCTCCACACCCTTTATCCACCTTCCACCTCTGGCATTCCTTATTCTTAGCTTCTCCGTATTTTACTTCTACTGCCATGCTATCTACCTTGGCATACATTCGGTTTTCTTTACTCATAGGCCAATCAACTCAGGTAATAGATAGATCATGTGTTTAAGACTTAATAATTGTGTACGTAACTGCATCAACAGTTGCATCCCTGAGATACTGCAACATGAACAATGAATTTCAAATGATCATTTGGTGGCGGGAATCAGCGTGGAAATGGCGAAATGGCCATCCGTTGTGCACTTCACACGTAAAGGGCTCGTGCTCTGTCTCGACCATGATTTAACAACAGAAATGCTACGTTTACTTAAACCAGTTACAAAATTCTTACAAACAGCTGATGTGGCATCACCTCATTAGTTAATATAATCTCTCTTCCTTAATTTAAGCAAAACCTGACCTATCACTGATTGCCACATCAGCTAGCGCGTAAGATTTGCGTAAAACCTGTATGTAACTGTAGCATTGCTCATTTAACAAAGTTCTTAATGATACTAAAAGTTTGGCACGGACTTATGGAACACGCCTTCATTAATAATATGTTTCAAGTTCTCTATAACGAAGAACAACCAACCATTCGTTAGTTTCTCGTCAAGGTTGGCAAGTTTGCAATTAGAATTATTTTCCTTGTTCGTGATTAGGAGGCCCAACCCATATCAACCTGGTCCATGTACCGTGTCGGAGCCCAATCAAACTTCTAGTTCGAGGTCCTGTACCCGTGTTCGAGCCCAATCAACACTGACTTGGGCTCGAATCCTCCTCCGTTACCAAATCTGTTGGCCTTTGTCCCCCGGAACCGAGGAAGAAGATCGGAGACGAGCTGCGGCGGCGGAGCAGTCGAGTCCCCGAGTCAGGCAGGGCGCCACCGCGGGTAAGGATATGGCGGCATCGCTGTCGCAGCTGGACGACGAGACCGTCCGCGGGATGGCCATCGGCGCCGTCTTCACGGACTACGTGAGTTCCATTGCTGAAATCCCTAAACCGCCGGCTCCCTTGTTGGATTCGCCACGCACTAATTCGCCGTGAGGTCTCCTGCAGGTCGGGAAGATAAACTGCCTCGACTTCCACCGAAAGGAGGATCTTCTCGTCACTTCCAGCGAGGACGACTCCATACGCCTCTACAACATCACCAGCGCGACGTGAGTACGCTGTGACAGCTTGATTTTTGTGCATGTTGTGTGTGATTTCTGTGCTCTGTTAACTGTGCTGTGCGAAATTATTGCTAGATGGGGTTGTGGAAAGAGTGCCGGGCAAGCTGAAACTAGTATCATCAGCGAGTGATGTTGATTCCCCCTAGTGATCAGATGCAGCATGCTAGCTAGAACAATTTGTTAGACCAACCTAGAAGGAATTAGATGGCTTTTTAGTAAAAAGAAATAGGCACCAAGTTCGTGTCAAAGAGGACTCAGAACTTGGGTGGTCTACCCGGACATTCAGTCCCTCAACTAAGTGAGCTCAGTTCCAGTCATTTTTGACACTTACACATGGTAGCTCCTTATTATTGCTCCTCTGTTACATTATCCGGTCTGCTAGAGTTGTGAGGTTGTGCTAGGAGCATTTTCTCTTTCTTCATGTTTAGTGAAAATCCCTTGTTCATGCAGTAGTTCGGTATCTCACGGCCACGTTTTCCCTACTTCCGTGTAAACAGTCTGTTTGGTTTCCGGAATTTTGATTTGTTTCATATAATTATTGAAGTAATCGCTTTAAGTTTTCTGTATTGACACAGCAGTGCTTATACTTGCTGACCATTCTTGTAGGTTGCTGAAGACTACATATCACAGGAAACATGGTGCTGACCGCATCTGTTTTACTCATCACCCAAGTTCCATCTTATGCTCATCAAGACACAATCTAGAGTCAGCAGAGTCACTTCGATATCTGTCATTGTATGATAACCGTTGCTTAAGATACTTCAAAGGACACAAAGACAGGTTTGCAATTTTTTTCTGGCCTTGTTTGTAGCAACAATTTTCAAGTACAGATGCTGATAGGCATGCTCTTTTTCCCCTCAGGGTTATTTCACTTTGTATGTCACCTGTCAATGATAGCTTCATGTCAGGATCACTTGATCACAGTGTCAGAATATGGGATCTCCGTGTCAATGCTTGTCAGGTTGACTACCAGGCCTCAGCTAGATTCAGTTTATGACATCTTTAGAGCAACCATATTTTCTTAGTTTATTCCTTTAGCAAATGAAATGTGCCAGTTATCCTTGGAGCTCCTTTCATGCTTACTCATTCATTTCAGGGCATATTACGACTGCGTGGAAGGCCTTCTGTTGCATATGATCAGCAGGGACTTGTTTTTGCCGTAGCAATGGAGGGAGGCGCCATTAAGCTGTTTGACTCCCGATCATACGACAAGGTCTACAGTGAAGATAATATAGAACCATAGTATTTTTGAAAGATGTGTGTGAAATATTTATCTTGGGGAACTAATCTAATTTCAGGGTCCCTTTGACACTTTCTTGGTCGGTGGAGATACAGCTGAAGTTTCTGACATCAAATTTAGCAATGATGGCAAGTCTATGCTTTTGACAACAACTAACAACCACATATACGTTCTGGATGCTTATGGAGGGGATAAGGTCAGTTAGATCAGCATAACTAATTTTCGTCAGATATTTGATGTGGGAAATGCATTGACACCCTCACATCCTTTTGTTAATATTTAGCTAATCTACAATGTTATTTGCAGAGATGTGGCTTTAGTTTAGAGCCATCTCCCAATGTAATAAATGAAGCTGCTTTCACTCCAGATGGCCAATATGTAATTTCAGGTGAGACTGCTTTTCTGATAAACATAATAATTCACAAGAAAAATGGCCCACTAGTTATCCTGCAGTTAAGACCTGAGATTGTGATTTTGCCACAATTTTAAATGTATCTGTAACTTCTGCCTTTCTTAGTTGTGGTTTGTACTTATGTGAAAAGATCTGACAACTAGCAAATGTTATTTGCTGTCAAGTTCACTTTCCATTGACAAACCATCTGAATAAAATTGCAGTGAATGATTGTTATTCCTTTTCACCGTTCTGGCGCATTACTGCTGAAAGTAGGAACTTATATAGTACTCACTCCATTCTTTTTTATATGACGTTGGTTAGCTCAAATTTGAACTAACCAACGTTATATAATAAAAGATGGAGGTAGTATTGTAGAAAGTGTGTTTCATAGCTATTGTTGATAACAAATATGCTTGATTTTGCAGGATCTGGTGACGGTACCTTGCATGCTTGGAACATCAATACAGTACAAGAGGTGCTTTTTCTGAAATTAGCCTTATATGAGTGTGTTTTTTTTTAGTCTTCATATTGAATTTCTTTTGCAGATTGCTTGTTGGAACAGTCATATTGGTCCTATCACAGCTTTGAGGTGGGCCCCTCGTCGAGCAATGTTTGCAACTGCATCAACAGCCCTAACTTTCTGGATTCCCAGCCAACCAAACTCGAATTAGGTGCCCGGAAAAAGGGATGGAACTAATGTATGCTAACCTAACAGAATTCGCTGTTCTTCCAGCAGAAGACATTCACTTGCTTTATAACCATCCGCAGAAACAATGACATGATTCCAGGCAGATTCTTTTTGTATTCCTCCCTTATTTATGTACAATATTGTACACTTGCCCTCATACTATGGTTAGTCACATAATGTTGACTGTGTCATTGGACCCTAAATCTATTTACTTATGCATAATCTGAATTGAAAAGAAAAAGTCAGGCTCGGATGCCGGATTCTTTTGGCCCTCACTTTAACCATTCACATGAGATGGACACGTTGGAGAATCATTCCAGTGCTTAGAGAAAAAAAAAAAAAACTAGTACGCTTATTGCCCAAGCTCCTGGATTTCAGGTCTCGTTATGTTCTTTATGTTGTAACAGTGGCACTTTTATGCCCAGAAGAAACTTTCCATTTTCCGCTCCTTTGCTTCTTTTGATATTGCACGGAACTGAATTATTCTCGCTAATGAAACCATTAGCTTCATTGATCATGTATGTACAGGTCAAGGTTACGTCCACCCATTCTACCTGATCCTATTTATTCCAGTCACTTCGAATGACCTGGACAATAATACAGGGGAATTTTGATAGCCTAACTAACATGCTAGAGGTTTACACTGGAAGTACACAAATACACATGAAATTCAACTTAACGCAACTGGGTGAGAAAAACAAAAAGAAGCAAAGAACTTGATAAGATGCAAATACAAAACAACCAATGTTTACAGCAGGCGGTCCAAACCGAAATAGCTCCTTGCCTCGTTATTATTGAGAGCAGCAAGGTGCATCATTCTACATCATTTTTCTTTAACTAGAAGCACCAACTCATGGATCAAGCACATCAGTCATCTATCAAGTACACTCTAGGGAACAGCTCGCTCTATTCAAAAGCGCCTACTTCTGTCTCTTGTAAATCTTGTGCAAGAAGGACTTCAAAACGTTCTGAACTGGGACGCTCGGCTGGGCTTCAATTTCCGCAATCAGCTTCTTGTAACTCTCGCTCTCATACTCCAGATATACCGCCTAGAATAAAATAAGAAACATGTCAGACTTGCTGTAATGTTTTCTTCTCAGACTATGAGAAATAAAATGTGCAGCCATCAGCACTTGTCCTTATTTGATGCATTACATTTGAGCAAGCAATTACAACACACAGGAAAATACAAATCAAGGGTCAAGGACTCAAGGCAAACCTC
>LAPY01004419.1:18028-28186 GCA_000970635.1 Eragrostis tef | reverse complement strand
ACGGAACATGGCGTTGATGTGGCCTTGGTACGGCAGCGGGAACAGGAGCACGTGGCGGCGACGACCGAGTTGTAAGGCGGCGGCGGCGGCGCCGTTGCTCTCCGCGGCCATGGTTGGCGCTGGTGGCGGCGTCATGGCTTTGCAGAGTGCAGCGCTCGGCAAAGTTTCAGCGTCCAGGCGAAATTCTTGTGTGATTTACTGCCAGGATAGTGTGATTCGTCTCTCTGCTGTCTGCTCTAATATGTAGGGGCAGCTGCCTGGACCTCCGCTGCATGAAAATAAGTAGGTCGTGTTTTTGGCGTCTCCGGTGCATTTGGTCAGTTGATCTCAGTTGTGATGCGGCCCAATCCACTGACGGTCATGTGCTCGTTGCCTCGTATCACGCGATTGTCGTTCTCCCCTTCCAACGAGCTGTGACACTAGCTATAAGCTGCATGCATCTGAGGATGATACAATATTTTTGGTGGGAGGCGTGCAGATCGTGGCTAACAAAGATTATGTTTACGTTGGAACTCGACAGTAGCAAACCAAGCAATGCAGTCAGAGTACGCGACGCGATCACCTCTTTTATTTCGCCGAATGGCACATGCCCTCCAGACCTCCATGGACCACCAGTTCGGCTGGAACCGCTCATCTATGGTCTCTTGTACGGTGGCGGTGGCGCCGTTGCTCTCTACGGCCATGGTTGACGCTGGTGATGGCGTCATGGTTTAGCAGAGGGCAACGCTCTCCGGCAATTTTTCAGTTTCCAGGTGAAGTTTTTGTGTGATACCAGGATGATGTGATTCGGCTTTGCGAAGTGTCATGGCTTTGCAGAGTGCAGTCGGAGTACGCGACGCGGTCACCTCTTTTGTTTTGCTGAACGGCACATGCGTCTTCATTCCTCCTCCCATGGACCGCTCATCAATGATCTCTTTCACTCCGCGGGAGAAGGCGCGCGCACTGGACGATGTGTGACAGGGGACATTGTCTCGCCCATTCCGGTGGCCAGACGCGACTCCTCCGACGGATGCCTGCCTTCATCCGGGAGGAGTTTTAAAAGTGGACCTAAATGGATGCATGTCGTTCATTCTTTTTATCCGATGGCTCACATCAGTCACATGATACATATTTGTCTCACCGGTATCATGGTATCATATAGAGGTATTATATGTATCATATGGGTATAATAGGAAAACAAAATTGTTTAATTACTAGGTTTGTGGCAGCCGCCGTCCAATCTTCAATGCCGAGGTACATGCCAAAGATTGATTTGGATGGAAGGGAGGCACGTGGTGATGCTTTGCAAAGGCAGTAGATGGATTTGGATGGCTGCATAGATGATAGACAAATTTCTACCGAATCCCCATTTTTGATTTTTCTTTTTGACTGAATCCGCTCGCTGTTCTTTCCATCGAATACCTCCAAATGCACGAACCTAAAATCCAATTTCCCCTAAAGAACATGCACAATTGGAACCAAATCATGAGAACAGATGTTGTTTATTGGTGATATTACTGGAACATCCACAAATTGTTGAAGCGCACGATGTTCAGCTAGCGAATCGCGTCATGGACGGCGACAGGCCTTTCCTCGATGACGTCCTCCGCGTCCCCATGATGAACATCAAAATGGCGTGGCCGGAGAGGATCCTGGACGCTTGATAGCCATGCCTGATTCTATGGCGACGGCGGCCTCTCACGCTAACAAGCTCGTATCATGCAGGAGCCATCAGTACTCATTCTCGGATGATTTGATTGCAAATTGGTTCGGCGGCTGGACTGTATGATACGAGCGCAACAAACAATTTGAGCGATGACCTAATTAGACTAAGGGTACCACGCGATTAATTTCAGTAATCAGCTAATTACAAAATTGCCCAGTCAAATGGATGGTCGGATTAAAACCATGATACCTACTACCAACTAGTATCATGGTCTATTGTAAAAGTCCTCTCATCCGGCGGCGTGGACGTCTGACTTGGTTTGTCTGGTCGTTGTGCGTTCGATGACACTGAATGATCAGCGTGCGGTCGAGGCTTTGCGTTCTGCTGATTCGTCGCGGCACCCGGACGACCGATCGCCGTACGTCTCACCGCTCGCGAAGTCGCGATATATGATAGAGAAGCTACGTCAGGACAGTGAAATGACAAAGTCATGCAAAACAGAGGTGCCGTATGCGGTACGCTACGCACCGTATCAGCGGATCAGAATTCAGTTGGAACGTCCGCTACAATTAGAGCGGAGAGCCATGTGATGGCACCCCGCACATGCACTAAGAACTAACGATTAGGGGTGATGACGTTGATCCCATCCAACGGCACACGCCGCTAAACTTTAAAACCTCCAAATCGTACTTCATTGCCCTATATAGGAGTACAACAAACGAAGTACGAACAGTGAACGCCGTGCGTTTGGCTTCGTCGCCGGCGACAAACAGAGGTGCGGTTGAACCACACACACGTCGGCCTCCGCGCGCCGTAGCGCGAATGCAAAACCAACCGGTGCCATACGCTCGTCGATGATGGAAGAAAATACGCTACGTACTGATTGGCTGGTTTGTCAGGTTTGAGCTATAAAAGTCGAATCATCATTCACCTGACGACGACGACTGCAAGCCAAAGAGAACTTTGCCTCGAAGCTTGGCAAATAACGGCACGTACGCGTCGCCGCCCATCACTAGCTTGGTGCTAGTGATGGCGTTAAACATGACTGTGATGCTATTGATGGGGCGAGTACATGGAGCGAGACAGTACTAACTCACGACAATGATATCAAGCGTACCGCCAATTAGTGATTCTGAAGGAGGAACGGCCCAGTCTCATTCCCATCCCGATGAGTGCAAAATTGGAAACGACGTTCTAGTGTCCAACTGTACATGTTCTTCGGGCTAACTCAACATGCGTGCGAGATTAATCTGCGTGTTTCGGTTCTTGTATCAACGTACGCGCGTTTGATGTCAATGATGCAGAGCAGCAGATTTTTTTCATGGTCGCAGGGTCGCAGATTGACAAGCCGTTGTGCGACCTGCCGCCGCACCGAGTATGCGACCTGATGCAATTCCGCAAGGACGGCCACATCCAGTCACGCGAGCTGCTGCCCCGCTCCGTGGCGGCCGTGATGGCCTCCTGATTCTCGGGGCTCCAGCCCCAGGAGCCGGCGGTGAAAATCAAGCCAGCCAGACCTCACCGCTCGACATCGGCCCGAGTTGGTGTTGTACGTGAGCTCCAGCAGCACGAGCCCGCGCGGGGCCTGGTGGTTAACTGCGTGGGGCGTCGCCGACAGCTGCGTGCCCTCTGCCGTTCCTGGGGTCCGGCCGGGCCTTGTCCCGAGAGCGCGCACAAGCTGCCGGACGGGTTCGAGACGGCGACGCACGGCGCGGGATGGCGTCATGCTGAACAAAGCATGATATAGAAAGAACAGCACACAATGTGCTACGAACGAAACACTTCTTTTTTTTTTTTTTGAGGGAACGAACAACACACAAGTTAACTCATTGTTTAGTATACTTGTTGACCAATATATAGAAAAACGAAGTGGCAAGAGATTGTGATTCAACAGGTTGCTGGCACAGAAGAGAGAAGACACGTTGAACGTGATTCAGCGATTTCTGCATCCTTAACAAGGCTCTGCACCCCTAACAAAGTACTCGGACTTGGAGAAGGAGCACGGAATACAACAGGTAGCATCAACACAGAACGTCCTTCGCGCAGGCCATGGAGCCAGCGCTTTCAGTGCATTCGTTCTCAAGTCAAAAGCAGGCACCCATGACTCCTCCAGGGGATCGGTGTTTTTTAGTGTAGTCACCATGTAAACAACACCGTCATCATGCTTGGTGAGGACCGGGCTTGCAATGCTCAGATTCTCCAGGGTAAGGTTTCCCGTCTTGGCATCCCGCAGCTCAGGCAACCCGAGATAGCATCCGGGGTCACCAACCAAGGTGTCAGCAGAACCAACAGAGCAATCCCTTTTCCAGCTACTGTCGCTAGTAAACAACATCCTTTGCCATTTGGTTGCCCTCCAGCCACGGGGGGACACGCCTGCGTCGTCCAAGTCTGAATCTGAATCCGAGTCAGAATCCGAGAGCAACGGGAACTCCCAGTACGACGGTGGCCGGTGGTCGTATGGTGTTGTCGTTGGGAGCTGTAACTCGACAAAGCTGAGCAAATTGTTGCAGCTGGTGACATCCCGGATCAACCACGGGTAACTTTTCCACACTTTGGGGACCGTAGTCTTGGGCAGCGGGATGAAGCTCACCACAGGATGCTCATCAAGCACGTTGCAGACCAGGATGCCCCGCCAGAGATCAACCCAGCCCAGGAAACCTCCTCCGAGCACGATCACCTTGCCGGTCTCATGGGACCAGACCTTAACATCGTTCCCTCAGGACGGATCCAGCCCGGGCGCCATGGTGTGCCATCTTTTCATGGCCGACGAGAAGCGGACGAGCTCCAACGGCTTCCCAGGCACGGGCACGTGTCCTGGTTTGAGCATGGGAACGAGAGCTGCCACGACGAAGCCCCTCTTGCCATCGTCACTGCCGATGGGCAGTATGCCAAATTTGCAGGGCTTGATGTCAGACTCAATGTACTGCGGGAGGCTGCCGAGCCAGGGCTTTCCGGGCCCTGCACGATAGACGAAGTACTCGCGGGTCCCTGAGTCGTAGCAGAACGGCCTGGGCCCGAAGTTGAACCGGACACTGATGAGGACGAAGGCGCCCTCCGCGGCGGCGACGAGGGGCTCGCTGGAGAAGCCCCCGTCCCTGCGGTGACCCTCGGGGCCAGGGCAGTGGACGCACAGGTACGAGAGGGCCGGCGGGTCTGCGAGGCAGAAGGACACCTGGACTTTGTAGCCGACGCTTGAGGGGGCCCTAGCGGTGGTCGCGTTCTCGCGCTTGGCGATGTACGCCTTCTTGTCCACAAGGACCCACGGCCGTTGAAGAGAAGCGGCGTCGTCAGCATCAGCTGGTTCAGGCATCGTCGTCGGTGGGCAGAAGGAAGCCTCACTGGGACGTCGATGGGACCTCGCCGCCATTGGGACGGTCGTGGAAGGTAGGCACGGTGACTGGAATCAAATTTTGGGATTAGGGCTTACAAAGGATGCGGCGATTTGCCGCCGACTACGAAGAGATCGGGGACAGACAGCACGATCACCTTGTTTAAGCAACAGAACAGAGTTGGTTCGGTGCTCTGGCTGGGCTGGGAGCATGTTGGGCCATCATTGGCTGGGTAAATGTTGGGTCGGATATTGTGGATCGAAAGCGCAGCACATCCTTCAGCTTCTTCTGAGTTCTGACCCATCAGGCCCATGAGTTGTAGCCCATGATCTAGGGGTCCATTGTGGCAGCAGCTACTGACTCCGGCAATGGCTGCCCACGTTGGACATGCGAAGATACAGCTCGGAAAGTGGCGAGGTAGAGGTGGTGGAGGCGACACGACGGGACAGCATGTGTGCCGTGGGCGGGCCTGCGCACGTTCGGCTGCCGCCGTGCTCCCCACGGCCGCGACGGCGTGGGGACACGCCCGCCCGGCCTTCGTTTCTTTCCCTCCGTCGCCTTTGCTCGCTTTCCTTTTGCCCCCTCGCTGGCTCGCTCCATCGCTTGCCTGTAGTGGCTTTCTGCTTGCAACGGGATATAAAAGTTCTGGAAGGAATCCAACCCCGATGTCACGGGGCTGATACAGAGCTATCTCCCCTTTCCTCTGTCCGTCCCCTTGGATCGAGAGTAAAAAACGGCATGAAAAGCAGCTTCCATCTTTCTTCCGAGCCCTGCATCAGAGCCAGGTTGTGTTTTGGTGCGTGAAGTGCAGTAAAAAACGACGACGACGACGTGACGCTCGCCGAAGTGCAGTGAATTCCATGGCACTGTGCGTGCGTACCGCTAGTCTGATTACCCACCGCGACCTTGTCCGACGGATTCGTCCGTGTCAGCGAGATCGCGCGGTGTCCGGCTCGCGCAGCGGGTGAGAGATAACCCAATGGCACCGCTCGAACCAACGCCGTGTCGGCCTGTCGGGTGGGTGCAGGACTGCACGGTGAACTCATGGCTCGGTGGTCGATTACACCACGGAGAAAAGGACCGGACGTGCGTGACGGACCGAACCGAACCGAAGGGTTTTTCTTTGCACGAGCTGTCGCGGGTGGGTGTGTCCTCGATTCGCTCCGACGCTTTACGTACTAGTACGGGGTAACAGGAGTACACAATGTTGGCGGGCGCACCCACTGGTTGTACTACTAGTACTAGTACTACAATGAATCGTCGACGGAGCGAGACATTGGCCGAGGCAGAATGTGAGGTGGGAACAGTGCAGCAACAGGAGTGTAGCGGTTCGAGCAGAGCTACGTGCTCCTACGACGATCCTACTCTGGTCGCCATCAAAACGTCGCCGTGCTAGGAGTAGAGTATAGGAGCATGCGCAATGTCAACTGCTTGCCAACGCGAGCGCGGCCATGGTTTAAAAGCACGGGGTTGAAGGGCGCGCGCGCGCGACGACGGACAAGCGATGCGGCCGGCCCCTCGTGCCGCGCGTGCGGGCGGGACGGACGCATTGATGAATCGTCTCTCCAGTCTCCCGTGCACGCTGTCGCGTCGTACGGGACCGGCCGGGCATTTACGCCTCCGGTCATGTCGCGCGCGATCCACACCCAGCTACGCGAGGCCAGGGCCAGGCCAGCAAAAGATTTGCGCCCGTACGGCCGCGCACGGGGCGATGGCTGGCCGAGTGGCCGCACGCGCGCGCGGGGGTCCGCAGCTAGCCGTGCCGCTCGCTACCAACAGAGCATGGATGCGCCGCGGCGCCGTACTGTCCGTAGCCGCTGCGACGCGACGCTGCCTCGGGCGACGTGAGGATTCACTGCGGCTCACATGGGGCCCGTGCGTGCGGCCGTGCATTGGTCTGCACGAGTATGGACGTCAGGGCATGGACCGATGGTTGCTTGCTCGTGTTGCTGCTGATGCTGCTCTGGCTCTGCTCGTCTCCTCCGGTCCCTTTCCTTCTTCCCCGGCTGCCTGTACGCTGGATAATGGAATCCCTTTCCTTCTTCCCCGGCTGCCTGTACGCTGGATAATGGAATCCCTTTCCTTCTTCCCCGGCTGCCTGTACGCTGGATAATGGAATCCCTTTCCTTCTTCCCCGGCTGCCTGTACGCTGGATAATGGAATCCCTTTCCTTCTTCCCCGGCTGCCTGTACGCTGGATAATGGAATCCCTTTCCTTCTTCCCCGGCTGCCTGTACGCTGGATAATGGAATCCCTTTCCTTCTTCCCCGGCTGCCTGTACGCTGGATAATGGAATCCCTTTCCTTCTTCCCCGGCTGCCTGTACGCTGGATAATGGAATCCCGTCTGAGACGGTAATTGCTGAATTCTTAATTCTGCACCGCGTCATAAGATTCGGGGGTTCATATAGGGCCTCATTGGTTCTCGTATCAACCGATCCTGGCTCGCATCAGAGAGGAGGACATGCAAGACCGCCATGTTTGGTTGGCGTTTTTAGCCAGCCAGGCCAAGTGGAGATAATGATTGGTTTGCAGTATGCATGGTCAGATACAAATATAACATGTAAATTTTTGTGATTAGTTGTATGAATACACTTGGGTGGAGTCACCTCATTCATAGAATGGTGAGGTTACCACCAATATAGCTCTCTTGGGTTGGTTGGATAGTTTCTACCACCATACTTATTAAGATGGTATCTAATGCCCCTGTATGGAGGAAGGAACCCTGGTCGACAAGCATATCCACCATCTACTAGGTAGAATGTTCCTAAAACAAGTATACATATGTATTAGTTTAATTACCTATGTTACATATTAATTTTATTAGCAATTTATTTCATTACCTTCAGGCACTACTAATCCATCAGTCCTCTCTAGTGCATCAGCAAGAATTCTTGCATCATGTGCTGAACCCTCCCAACCAGCCAACACATAGGTAAAGTGCAAGTCAAAATCCACAGCAGCTAGCACATTTTGAGTTGGATAATGCTTCCTCCCCCTAAATGCAGCTTGCATCTTAGCTGGTACTCTAGCATAGATATGTGTTCCATCTATTGCACCAACACAATACAAACTAACAGAAATAGGACAGACATAACATGAAGCCATCAAGCCAACGGATAAAACATGCAACCACCTAGGTGTGAGAGTTACCCCTATTTGCCCACATTTGAGCAGCAATTTCATCTCTCAATGAAGCCCAACCTACATTGTCAGTCATGTGAACCCCATGGCCAAGGGGTGCATGGCTGTTTGGCGCCCAAGTAGACTCTAGTGAAACAACCTCATCTACACCATGGTGAACTATCCAATTATGTAAAATGCAACATGCAAGCACCAATTTCACTTGTGTCTTGTAGGGATGGAAGGGTTTGTTGTCAATTATGCGAAATCTATTTTTCAAAGCTGCAAATGCCCTCTCAACATTAACTCTCAGACTTGAATGCCTCAAGTTGTATAGCTCTCTTGGGTTGGTTGGATAGTTTCTACCACCATACTTATTAAGATGGTATCTAATGCCCCTGTATGGAGGAAGGAACCCTGGTCGACAAGCATATCCAGCATCTACTAGGTAGAATGTTCCTAAAACAAGTATACATGTGTATTAGTTTAATTACCTATGTTACATATTAATTTTATTAGCAATTTATTTCATTACCTTCAGGCACTACTAATCCATCAGTCCTCTCTAGTGCATCAGCAAGAATTGTTGCATCATGTGCTGAACCCTCCTAACCAGCCAACACATAGGTAAAGTGCAAGTCAAAATCCACAGCAGCTAGCACATTTTGAGTTGGATAATGCTTCCTCCCCCTAAATGCAGCTTGCATCTTAGCTGGTACTCTAGCATAGATATGTGTTCCATCTATTGCACCAGCACAATCCTACATGATGGGACCATATATGTCACATTTTTTAATCAATCATGCATGCAAGATTAACTACAAATCATGAATTATAGGATATCTTAAAATATGGAAACCATCTGTGTCTGTTTCTGATATTAAGAGGTGTCTCACTGGATGGAGGCCTAATCATCTCAGCTCTAAGTTCCCCAATGGCAAACAAAACCTCCTTAAAATGGCGGCTGATGGTCTCAACAGAATGCCTCCAATAATTATGTATGACTCTAAAACGTTGGTTGTGGCCAACAATATGTAAAAACATGGCAACCCGCTCCTCTACACAACAATGTATGCTGTCTTGAAGCAAGTTTCTCTCCCTAAGCAGGTTACAAAGATTGAAAAAGGGTGCTCTTCTCATTCTAAGCATGTTAACACATTTCACATCATTACAGTTATAAATTTTATTTAAGATCTTTTGCCTCTCTGCATCCATTTCACTCATTGGGCCGTAAGTGATTCTAGGCCGTGATTCCTCAGGATATGCAGTCAACCTACTAAACATGAATGCATACATAGCAGTGACTAGAGCAGCTGCCTGAATAATGAGCATTTTCACTTCCCTTCCAGAGACATCTATGCAAATGAACAGAACAAACAACACATCTTTAGATGCATGTTCAGATTAAATCAACAATGCTTGCTACAAAATGTATGACAGGGATTGACATTATATGCTCAGATTGAATCAAGAAAAAAGAAATCTATCATTGGCATGGGCACATATTCTCAGATTCAATCAAAAACAAAGTAAATCTATCATTGGCATGGGCACATATGCTCAGATTATATCAACAAAAAGTAACTATATCACATGCATGGGCACATATGCTCAGATTAATCATCCTGAAGCACATCTATCATCCAAACGAACGAACAGGTATCATGTAACATATGCTCAGATCAAATCAACAAGTATCATGTAACATTCACACAGGCAAATATGCTCAGTATTTCATATCCACCAAATAAACAGGTAAGACAGAGATAATAAGAGAGAGAGGACAGGTCGAATCGGTGTTACCTTCACCGAAGCAAACCAACACAAATCCAGTCAGGGCCTGCACACATCAAACCAAGCACACATCACGCCATATGAGGACACGGGATTGACGAAATCCAAACAAATCAAACCGAATCGAAAGGGAAAAGGACACCACTAACCTGGAATCAAACCGAAACGAATCGAATCGCCAAGATCTACTAGGGTTTGCCTAGCTCCTGCAAAACAAGAACGAGAGAGGGGAGAGGTCAGGACTACGGATTGAACAAAGAGAGGAGCGCA
>LAPY01004419.1:0-10579 GCA_000970635.1 Eragrostis tef | reverse complement strand
TTCCCCCCCCCCCCCCCCCCCCCCCCCCCCCCACACACACATGATGCAAATGTCATACACACACACTACACTACACTACACGTTACACACATAAATCTTGTTATCAAAATGTTGTATATTTTACAGTGTAAATCTTGTTATCGAAATGTTGTATACCGGGCTTCTCTAACTAAGTTTCTTAACTGCTATATGTTCTGCAGGCAGAGTAAGTCCAGAGAGTGTGGTCTACAGTTTTGGTACTATTTTGCTTGACCTCCTAAGTGGAAAACACATTCCACCAAGCCATGTAAGTTGTTCTGCTTACTGTTTTCTCATGCTAACAATCAACCATATAATGGAATTTGCCTGTGTCCTTTGGGGTTTGTATATATGGCTTTTGCCATTACTTGAATAAAGTTTGATTCCTAGGCCATATTTGATTGGATATATTGCAACACTCCATTGATGGTCCTGCATGGTCAAGTTAAGCTATAAACTACCTCCTTCGTTATTTTCACTGTTCTGTTTGATGAATGCGGTGGATAAGGATGTTATCTTTCCTTGTTTTATACTGCTTTGATGGGATAACAGATATGTGATGCTATTTGCCATCGATCGTCAAATAATTAGACATAATCTTTCTCTGTTTTGCTTATTTGTGGACATTTCCTATGAATTAATGAAATCTCAATGATCTAATGTGAGATAATCAGTACCATTCATTAGCTCACATGTTCTGCTTGTGACATACGTTTGAGCTTACGTGCATTTCAGCCCAAGAATGCCATTTTTAAAAATCTTGATGGTGGTGTTATGTCTTACATATCCATTTGATGTTGGAACTTGCAGATCTCTCTCCAATCATGGACTGGTCAACTGTCGGAGAGTTTTGTTGTTAAGAGGAATGCGGACAGTGCCTTTGAGTCCAAGAATTTTGAAACTGCACTCGAGTGTTACTCAAGGGTATGCTTTGTATTTATCATGTGATACAAAATATAATTTCAAATTGAAATCTATGCTGCTTCATTGTTTTCTATCACTTCTAGTTTCCTTTTTATTCAACTAGGCATGTAAATAAGTAATGTCCTGATTTTGGTACATGTTGTTATTAAATGTGTTATGGTGAACTGTATTGAGGTTTGAGTCAGGTGGTTTTGTGACTAAATAGTGACGCCATATCTATTAGCACTGTTGCACTTATGTAGGAGACAGTTGCCTTTTTTGGCATAAATATGAGAGAGCACTGTTGCCCTTATGTAGGAGACAGTTGCCTTTTTTGGCATAAATATGAGAGAGCACTGTTGCCCTTATGTAGGAGACAGTTGCCTTTTTTGGCATAAATATGAGAGACGTGAAGCAGTCCTTAAGAGACATGGCATGAGTATATGCTAAATTTCTGTGTCCTCTTTGAACCAATGCCTTTTTTTCTTGTGTTGAGCTGGAGCCCAAAATGCCCTCTTCCAAGATAGGTTTAGCTTTGTGTGTTCTCATGATACAGACATCACGGGTTTATTTCCAACTCCACTAATCATGACCTAAACTTCAAAACTCAGAACAGTAGATATATCCTATCCAAGTGTCTGCATTCTAAACTACAGTCGCAACACGGAGTATTTTTTTCAGTTTATCTTTGGTTGATATGTTTTTTTACTACCCTCAGGTCACTAATCTATGTTGTTGAATATTTGGCAGTTTCTCGACACAGGTGCACTGGTGTCTCCAACTATGTTAGCACGGCGATGCTTCGCATACATGGTGGCTGGCAAGCTGCAGGAGGCCCTTGAGGATGCAAAGAAGGCTGAGGACATCGCACCTGGGTGGCCGATTGGACATTATTTGCAAGCGATGGCACTTCTTGGTCTGGGAAGGGAAGCTGAAAGTCATGAAGCGCTAAGGAAAGCCACCGCTTTGGAAGCTGAAAGAAATAGTAGAGCTAGAACTGTATAGCCCTGAATGTCTTGTACCTAGATCGCCTGCATTTTGGGTGCCTCCAACGCTTGCCACCCGTAGGGCTGTTTTTGGTATTCCCTAACTTGTATCGGTATTTCCAGTGGTTTTACAAGTCAAAACTCCTAGGCTGGCTGTTATTACACCTCCAATATATTCATGCATACAGAAATGGGCAGCTAGTACTGCAATAGCATTCTGTTGATGTGAGATTGTAAAGTGACAATTTTTCATTTTGTTTCAACAAATTCATGTACATACAAACTTTCAGAATGTTCAGACTTATTAACTCGAGCTATTTGAGCAATCAGCATAATTGGAGTCTTAATTTTGTGCTTGATAGTTAAAAGTTATTCAATAATCATCATCGAAGTCACTATGGTTAATCCTAGAGGACATTTTTAGACTTCTAGTGCAAGGTGCACTTACATATATGCCTAGAGTTAAATAAATCAACCATGTATTAACAAAATCTTGTTAGAATGTTTTCACACACACCAAAAAAATCATGTTAGAATGAGTTGGTCATCATGACTTGTATTTTTGGTGAGAGTGATATTTTTTGTGGTTATGTTAACCAATTAATTGTGCAGTGAAGCGATGAGACGTGAAAAGGCTGTGACGGTGAAATAAGGCTGTGACACAGTAATTCCTTTCCTTCAACGAGCTAATAGTGTTGAAATAATCATTACGATTAATGTTTCTAAGCAAAAGGAGTTGAGTTGTTGCAAGTGCAATCAAAAAAAAAAATATTTTGAACTTCAAATATATGTCTCATGTGAACGATAAATGTAGATTCATCACAAAACAAACTTTTGTAAAACTTTATTTATTCCTTTCCAACTCCACTAATCATGACCTAAACTTCAAAACTCTGAACAGTGGATATATCCAAGTGCCTGCATTCTAAACTACAGTCGTAACACGGAGTATTTTTGGTTTATCTTCGGTTGATATTGTTTTTGGCTACCCTCAGGTCACTAATCTATGTTGTTGAATATTTGGCAGTTTCTCGACACAGGTGCACTGGTGTCTCCAACTATGTTAGCACGGCGATGCTTCGCATACATGGTGGCTGGCAAGCTGCAGGAGGCCCTTGAGGATGCAAAGAAGGCTGAGGACATCGCACCTGGGTGGCCGATTGGACATTATTTGCAAGCGATGGCACTTCTTGGTCTGGGAAGGGAAGCTGAAAGTCATGAAGCGCTAAGGAAAGCCACCGCTTTGGAAGCTGAAAGAAATAGTAGAGCTAGAACTGTATAGCCCTGAATGTCTTGTACCTAGATCGCCTGCATTTTGGGTGCCTCCAACGCTTGCCACCCGTAGGGCTGTTTTTGGTATTCCCTAACTTGTATCGGTATTTCCAGTGGTTTTACAAGTCAAAACTCCTAGGCTGGCTGTTATTACACCTGCAATATATTCATGCATACAGAAATGGGCAACTAGTACTGCAATAGCATTCTGTTGATGTGAGATTGTAAAGTGACAATTTTTCATTTTGTTTCAACAAATTCATGTACATACAAACTTTCAAAATGTTCAGGCTTATTAACTCTGAGTTATTTGAGCAATCAGCATACTTGGAGTCTTAATTTATGTGCTTGATAGTTAAAAGTTATTCAATAGTCATAATCGAAGTCACTATGGTTAATCCTAGAGGATATTTCCAGACTTCTAGCGCAACCATGTATTTAACCAAATCTTGTTAGAATGTTTTCACACACATACACACACACAAAAACAAATCATGTTAGAATGAGTTGGTCATCATGAGTTCATGACTTGTAATTTTGGTGAGATGGTGACATTTTTTTGTGGTTATGTTAACCAACTAATTGTGCAGTGATGCGATGAGACGTGAAAAGGCTGAGACGGTGAAATAAGGCCGTGACACTTAGTTTCTTTCCTTTAACGAGCTAATAGTGCTAAAATAATCATCAAGATTAATAATGTTTCTAAGCGAAAGGAATTGAGTTGTTGCAAGTGTAATCAACAAAAAAAATATTTCGAACTTCAAATATGTCTCATGTGAACGATAAATTTAAATTCATCACAAAAACTTTTGTGCACAAATATCTTTTCAGTTTGGTATGAATGTAAAACTGTTTTTTTTTAAACCTGCACCCGTTCGGTAATGGTTAATGTAAGGGCCTTAGCATACATCAGTGAATGAGAATACGTTCGTGAGAAAAGGTACGCTCTGATTACCCTCGGATTGTTAAGTACTCCACTGTCATGGATCGGTGAGATCACCGACCACCTGGTTCAATACAAATGACCTCTTCTGCCATTCTCGAGCAAACAAAAGTTGTGAACAGCTCAGAAATAATGCCATCGATGCAGTCAACTACCAAACAAGAACAGCTTTCACAACAAAATCATGCTCGCAAGCCGCATCAAATTATTACAGGCATGTTCCCTGTTCATGATTCATAGAGAAGGTACATCACTGGAAAGGGTAAGATACAGGGATGTCCTTGGAGAGGTCCATGATTTAAGTGGCTGGCGCTGTACTGGTGTACTTAGTGCAACATTCTAAAACAAACCAAAATGAAGAAACAGAGCCACAAGATTCTGCTACAAAATGCATCTAATGCTTCTCAGCTCACATTTGCGGTTGATTCCCAAGCATTTGGCCAACTAAATTTGTCACCTGAAATATGGTCCAGAGTCAGAGATTAAACGGCAAGACACAAAACGATAGCAAAGAAGTACGAACAAATCAGCAAGCATCTAAAATCGAACATAAAACAATAGCCAGTACATGGACATGGGAAAAAGATCAGTCAGAAAACTATTGTGCATTGCTTGTGCATCCTTAGGTGGAAGACATTAGAATGTCACATGTTCTTTTTTTTAAACAGATGTAGAATGAGGGCTACTCATCAAATTTACCATTTAAAAGATGGAGCAAGCAGACATATTTCTTCTTTTTCTTTGAATGGAGATAATAGAATCTTGGAAAGACACCATCGAGGACTTATTTAAAAATATAAAGTGTGCACATAGTTGTGGTATAACATAGTAGTATCATACAACATAGTCTAGTCTAGCTATAAAACATTTCAAGACAATGAGCATACACATATAAGTCAAATCAGCAAAGAGGGAAAAAAATCGACAAACTTGCCTGCCAATACTTTGAAACACATCGATCGATGCAACTGTTCTCACCCATATTGAGTTCGGCTTCTTTATGCCTGATGAGTAAAATAAAACCATTCAGAACAAAAGGCACGATTAAATGTAGAGAATAAATTCTTCTTGCTTGTCAGTAACAATGTGTCAGAAGTTGCAAGTTTGTGATATTATGCATTCAAACTCACTATCCTTTCCACTATAGTCAGATTCAAATATTCTCATATAACAAAAGAGAATAAGGCACAAATACAATCCATCAGGTGAGAGGGCTATCCATTCAAACAAAAAATTAGGATGTGCTGATGAGACCACAAAAAAAATGATTTGAAGATTTATAGCCTTTCAGAACATAGGAATCTCTGTACCTTTTCTCAATACACTTTTCAAAACAAGTCTGTGTAAGCCTGTACAAAGAAAATTACGCTGTATCAGAACAATCATATATCAAATGACAACTTAAGTTATTCCTCCTATAAGGGCAGTGATGTTTAATGTTTATTAAACATGGCACACATTTCATAAGAGCAGGAAAAATTCAAGTTACCTTAACCATATTCAAGTGTATGTGGCGGATGCAAGCTTAACTGTGCAAGGCAGATACAACTTGGTGGGAAAAAGCGCAATATTTCAACTAATTCGGTGAGTTTGGAACCATAGAACCAAATATGGATCAATAATACTGAGAAGCACATCTATGATGACTTGCTGAGTGCTAACAGCATCCGACACATTTGGCACATCTTAAAAGAAACTACCACATTGTAACACAACCATAACCGAAGCATCAAACATCAGGCTCACAATTGTGTACAATACTACAATATTGATCTAGTGGTATCAGTTTGTGACGCAGAGAGCTCTAGATGACACTATAATTCAAGAGCAAGCAAGTTCTTTGTTTTTCAGGTAATGATGATCACTGGTACTTTGCAACCGCCTAAACTAACACAGGTCTACTTGCAACACTGGTGATCTCAGGCAAGAAAGAACGCATCACGCACCTATTGAAAAGATCAACCCTGTACTCCATCTCCTTCTCCGCCATCCCAAACATCTGTCCAATGGAAGGCGCGCACAATCCTCAGCACGAGCAACATATCCAAAAGCAAACACCGAAAAAGGGAATCAAGGTGAATGACATGCCTGCTCCTTCTCCAAGCTGGTCGGCCCGCCCTTCGCCGCCATTGCTGCACCTCAACTGCAAAGAACAGAACAACAAGTGACGCAGAGTTGAAATTCCCAACAAATCAAGCAAAGGAGATGTGTAGAGAGGAAGAGAAGAAGGCAGGTGCTGCTTACGAGTAATTCGAGTGAAAGAGGGTACCCAAGCGGCGGCGTTGAGATTCGATGTCGCGACCAGCAACTGCGCCTCCACCCTCCGTCGCCAAACTCTAGCTAGGGTTTATCTCTTGCCTCGTCGGAGAGAGGCCGCCGATGCAGAAGGAAACGGAGAAGAGAGCCCGGGCTTCCTCACACGGGCCGCATCCGAACGGGTCATCTGGCCCGAAAGGTAACACGATAAAATAAGGGCCCATGTGTAAGCCCATATGTTTAATCGTCATGTTCCAAGTCGGAAGCCGCTCCCTCTGTTGGGTCTGTTCGTCCTCCCCGGAGCAGCCATGAGCTTGGGTTATCCGCTCCTCCCGCTTCCCGTGCCGTTGCTCGCTCGCGGCGCCGCGGCTGGGGTCGCCTTCTCCGCTTCCAGTTTCCGTATCCCTATCCGCTTCTGCTTCCACCGCGGATGGAGATGGGGGCGATGGCGAGCTGACGGCGCGGGAGAAGCGGCAGCAACAGGACCGGCTCATACACGAGCCTGCGCGGCGGCGGAAGAAGCCTCCGAAGAGAACTTGGAGAGAGGAGCTCAACCTCGACCTCCTCGCCGAGCATGGCCCGCAGTGGTGGCTCGTGCGCGTCTCCATGGCGCCCGGCACCGACTACGTCGACCTCCTCACCAAGGCAATCTCCCGCCGCTACCCAGAAGTATCGTTCAAGGTCATCATCTCTTCGTCCTGGTTTGCGAGTTTTCTACTTCGTTTGTCAATGTGTTGGGCGAATTAAACACGAACAATTGTGCCGGACACTTTAGGCATGAGCCTGATGCTGCGGATAGGATGGAACCTACTTTACTGGTTACTGAACTGATGTTTATTTGTAGACTATCACAACATGTTCGTGAAATGCAATTATATTATGAGCATCACGGAGCAGTGCGGCTGTTAGAATTTCACATCTAACATGCAAAACTTACTGTGTTGAATATGAGTGAGGATTAGTAGCATGTCCAAATATACTTAAAAATCTCTGAAACTGTGACTCTTTTAGCTGGATAACATATTACTATGACAATCTATATTAACTTTCATGCGTGGCCCACTAAGAAAATTGATTGGGGTTAGATTTGGAGTACCAGGAGCTGATAGGAATCTGATTATCCTGACCCTAAATTTCTCCTACTTATCATTCCTAATAGAAACTGGCTCAGTGCCAGAGTCCACAGAATAACTTAACAATTGCATATAATGTCTTTTTTGCACCGTATTTCTCACAAGAGTTACTTGCAGATTTATAATCCATCCATCCAAGTCAAGAGGAGACTGAAAAGTGGCTCAATCAGTGTCAAATCAAAGCCATTGCATCCTGGGTTGGTCTTTCTGCATTGCACTTTAAACAAGGAGCTTCATGACTTCATCCGAGACACAGAAGGCTGTTATGGCTTTATTGGAGCTACAGTTGGGTCTATGTGAGTACCTCATTGGGTTCTTCATTCAGTGTTTTATTCCCTTTTTGTTGACACACTGTTAATTAGCATCTTATTGAGTCTTGTTTTAGGTGGCTACTATCGTATTTCTTTTGAATTAATACAGTTGTTTGTTATACACAAGAGTAATTGATCTTAGGTAGCATCTCATCTTGCAAAAATTTCATGAAGATTCAGATGCACGATCGAGGTTTCTGTCAATTTGGTAACTATGTCCAAAGACTCCAAACAAATATATGTGATCCTTAATTGCACCACCATCCTTTAGCCTAAACTGACTGTCCCTAAGAATTTACTGAAAACAGTAACATACTTCTTTGATGATCAAGATATTCCTTTGCAAGAAAAATGATGCTCGCCGTTATTGATTATTTTAACAGCTACAAGTATCCATGTCATACAGGAAAACCACTATAAAGACATCTATATATATACTCCTACAAAAAGTACTATATTAGATCATCTCTTCTAGTAGTCTCTTCTATGATCTGCACTGTCTGTGCCTGTTTTCATATTAATGTTCTTACTGTGCAGCAAGAGGCAGATTAAAAAGCCAAAACCTATTCCAATTGAAGAAGTTGAATCAATTATCAAAGAAGAAAAGGAGGAACAAGAGAGAGCTGACAGAGAATTTGAAGAAATGGATAACATGGGAAATGTCTCTTTCAGTAAACCTGTTGAAGATTCTGAACTTATGTTAATGAATAAAATAAAAAAGCAGTTTAAGAAATCACCCTCAAAAGGTAGCACCAGCCATAGCGCTTTTACACCAGGTGCTAGTGTTCATGTTCTCTCTGGGCCTTTCACAGGCTTCACTGGATCTCTCCTGGAAGTGAATCGCAAAAATAAGAAGGTTAGTCCAAGGATAGCTTCTTAGTGACTAATCGTATGATTATTTTTATTACCTTTTTTCTTCTGGTACTATCTGGTTATCTAAGAAGTGTACCCTCTCATAGGCCACTGTCCAATTGTCAGTTTTTGGCAAAGAGAGCTTTGTCGATCTAGATTTTGATCAAATTGAGGCAGTTAAAGCGGACGACAATGATAGCAACTCATGAGGTCTGCCTGAAAACTCTTCTGATCCGTTGAATTTTTTAATTTGTCAAACGTGTTATGGTTGTTGTCATAGCATCATGAAGTAACGGTTTGAAAAATCTCAAAAGTGAGGGTCCCTAATTTGAACATATGTTGTAGCCCATTGTGCTTGCATCAGGTGATAAACGGAACATCTTATATCAGTTTATTTAGGATCTCACATTTAAGTATTTTGCCATTGTTTTGAGAAAATGGCAGGACTCCATCCTAAATCATTATGGCATTGTGCTACAAATTCTCATTTTTTGTTTCATATCTGATCAGGCATCTTGTTTATCTATAGTTTCTCATTTTTGATTTCATATCTGATCAGGCATCTTGTGTATCACGGTATCACTAGCTTTTACCATTAGTTCAACTGGGGCCTGAGTGAATGAAGCAGGCCCTTCGGTGGGTGGACTGTTGAAGGCCGAATTACCAACAAGACAAACAGTTAGGGTATGACTTCTGACAAAATTGAGCAGTAAGTTCTGAGTCCACTAGCATGTGTTTTGAATAAACTTTTGTCTACTGAGAGGTGAGGGCTTTCATGGTTTGGAATAAGTGATCCGTTTTTTCCTTCTGGACAGGAGCGGCAAGTTTACAACAATGAGGAATTGAGGATGTTGAACTTGGGAAGTCACTGACGTCCGCTTGGCTTCTCACATTTGGCTTAACTCTGTCATGTTAAAAGCAATATTCCAACTTTTAGGTTGTTGTTTTCAGCCATGTAGGAAATTTCTTTCATATTTTAATATCATTATCGGTATGTTGAAACAAATTGAAATGCAAATAGAGCTCAAAAATCAGATTGCTTTTTCCTTTTAGTATTTAGATCTTCAACTGCTTATAGGCTGCTGGCTTGCTTGAACGATGACAGACAGGATGGCTTTGTTGAAAGAGACCTAAACTCACTTGCTTATGCTTTTCCACTTTCTCTTTCCCGACAGTTTCTGGTGATCTGTTCTCAAAGGACATCCTGGGGGTAAAGAAAGACAAAATGCATTCTCTTGGCCTAACTACCCCGGTCACCATCGAGCAATTGAAAATTAGAAAGCTGTATAAGAATATGTTGTGAACAAGACACATATAATCTGCATGAGATCAAATTTAATCTTCAGACAGACTAACATCACACACTATAAATGCCTTTTATGATGTCAAATTCAATAACTCGACCGTGTCCTTTTGCCTCAGCAAGAGCAGAATCGAAGCGGCAACCCCTTGCATTGCACAACAGATTAACATCACACACTATAAATGCCTTTTATGACGATAGGGTCTCCTATCCTTGATGTCATGCCAACATAATGGTCCACATGCCCTCCTACCTTCACAGTCAAATATACGCACCTGCATCGTGTATCATGCAGCTACTACTACTGTTCACGACTGATCACAACACATGAATTATGAAAGAACGATACTGTTGCTAAACGAACGATGAAAATTTAATTCCAAGCCTCTTACATGGATACGGGCTACTTCAGGTAAAGAAGCGACGGCAACCAAACTACAAGTGGCAGTAATAATCTACGGAGCTAATAATCTCGGTCTCCCTGTTCTTCTCCAATGAGCTGCTGCTTACTCCGGCATGTCGCCGACCAACGCACGGGGTGTGATTGTGATCCGTGGTGCGCCATTCAAGCGCGTCTGTCATGGTCGGCCGCCGCGCGGCAC
>LAPY01004413.1:5732-37072 GCA_000970635.1 Eragrostis tef | reverse complement strand
AGTACTAAATAAAGTCTAATTACAAAACCTTTTTGCAGATGAACGTAAATTTACGAGATGAATCTAATGAGCCTAATTAATTCATGTTTTGGTACAGTAATGCTACAGTAATCATCTTCTAATCACGGCTTAATTACTCTCATTAGATTCCTCTCGCAAATTAGACCAGAGGTTCTGGAGTTATTTTTGTAATTAGACTTTATTTAATACTCCTAAATGACAAGATTCTCTTTGATGTGACTCCTCTAAATTTTAGCCTCCTGGAAACGAACACCCCCTTTTTCTCGCTTATTCCTCGCGTCGTCCTCCAGCCGTAGGAGATATCGACAGCGGTCAACCGCAAATTAAACTAGTTGCGGTCATCCAACCTCTCTTAGTGTCAAGATTCTTCCTAGCGCGAAGCGCTACCGCGCGCCCGCTAGCAGTCCGGGGCCCACCGTAACAAACAAGTTTTTCTGATTTTAAAAAATGCATAATTTTTAAATCGAGCGTCCGAATTACAAACCGATTTCACCGTTAGATTCGTTGCGACGAAACCTTCGAAACTATACCCCACTTAACTATGTTTTGAATTCTTTTTTAAAAAATAAAAAATTAGAGCAACAAATGAAAAAGTTGGACAACAAACAAAAATGTTGCAGCAACAAATGAAGAAAGTTGGACAGAACAAATTAAAAAGTTGAACAACTTAATACAAATGTTATAGCGTCAATTGAGAAAGTTGAACGACAAAATGTAAAAGTTGGCCGACCAAAAAAAAAAAGTTGCAGCAACTTTTTAGTGTTTATTTTTTTTTGTCGAAACATACTCGAGTGAGGTTTAGTTTCGAAAATCTCGTCACGAGAAACACAATGGTGAAATCGATTTTTCATTTAGATGCACGGTTTGCACTCTACAGATTTTTTTAAGTAGAAACTTCGATGACATCAGCATGAATCCATCCTTATCCCAAAACCTATTGACACCCGCCCGGGCATGCAGCACCCACAACAGACGAAACTTGTGATCACCGCATAATAGAGAAAGCCCTCCCCCCAGCCAGCCCCACCAACCTCGAACTCACCGCTGCTCCCCTTCTACAACAACGCCACTCATAATCCTCCTCATGTCGCTGTTGCATCACCGGCGCCAAAAGCTTACTACTTGGAGATCAAGGAGGAGGAGCCGCCGCTGCTTGAGGAGCTGGGCATCGACATTGACAGGATCCGGCGGAAGGCGCTCGCCGTGCTCCTCCACCCAATCCACGCCGCCGATCTTCACGCCGACCCAGCTGACCTCTCGGGTCCCCTGCTCATCCTGCTCGCCTTCACGCTCATCCAGTTCCTCGTCACCGGCAGGTTCCTCCTCGGCGTCGCGCTCTGGTGGGTCGCCGCCGCCTCCGTCTTCCTCTACCACGGCGTCCTCAAACCGACGACAATGCAGATGACTCCGGCGCAGCAGATGGACCTGTACCGTTGCGCGAGCCTGGTGGGTTACAGCACGCTGCCGTTGATGGTCGTCTTCCCTCGGCGATGGCTCTCGGCATGGTCTTCGCTGCGTGGTCGGCCGCCGTCTGCGTCCGCCTGCTTGTCGTCGGTGTTGGCAATGGCGACCGCGGCCTGCTGCTCTACCCGTGCTGCCTCGTCTTCATGCTCCTCGCGCTGCTCGTCATCTTCTGAATTAATGTACCTACCTTGGATTCATCGACCTGCAGACCACATCAGGCATTTTTACTAGCTCGGTACCGCACCATGCTCTGCTTGTACATACTCTTGTCAAGGTTTACTTACTAATGCAGGAGCACATCTCTTACATTGTCCTCCTTTGAGTTCACCTTGGCTTGCGCTTGCCTCCAAAAATTGAGATTCATATCAAGACCTGTTTTGGCCTAACTATTATTCAGCCCAAAAATCATTAACAGACCGGGCCGTGTCACTTGCTCTCTTTCTCATCAAGTAAAAAGAAAAACATGCTAAAAAAAAGAGAAAAAAGTAGAATCCTCTAAAAGAATACAAAAACACCTCACGCATTACATGCCGACATCGTGGGTCCGTTCCAAGGACTGCAAATCTGGAATGTTGCATCAGACAACAAACAAAATGGGCCCAAAAAAAAACAAAAAAGGGCCCCAAAAAAAGGAAATCCGAGGCCTTTGAGTGGGGCAGTGCAACGAAGAGAGAACAGGGTGCCTTGCCCTTGCTTGCTTATGAGTCGATGCTGGTCCGAGAATGACATCAATCCATGCAAAGGGTTCCAATTCCTTCCATTGATCGGCATGTCATGTCTGATGTTTATTTATCGGCCTTTTGCGTTGTTTTCTTTTTAAAGGAATCCTTTGCTTTGCTGTTTTAGTCCCCCTCATGACAATGGTCATCTCTTTCCCCTGAACCTGACATTGATAGCATGCAATGGAAGGAAGAGGAATCGTCCGATGTTTTTCCCACACACACAACAAAAAGAACTCCTTAATTTAGCTTCCTTTTTTGTGCTAATATGGCCATTGGTCCTTTTCTTGATATAAATACATGTCGTTTTATATATTGACAGGGTCAATATAATACTTTGACCACTTATCAAGAGCAAGAAATACAAATGGATAATAAGGCTGTCAATTGCGTAACTACCCCTCAAAATAAATACATCTTTATGAAAATTTTGATCGAAATTCAGTAAAAGCCAAGAGAGACAATAATGTATCCTTTGGAACATGGGAAAATTTCTCAAACCTGCAATTTGTTTGTGAAATTGAGCTGATTATTGCAAAATTCCTATGCTATTCTCTGCTCTGTGTGAGAGTGTATAATAATACTAGTACTATCAATCTACATCAATTAATCAGCCAGTTGTGGGGTCACAAATGAGTACGTGGACGACTAGCAGCAACACATGTCGTTACAGTGGTATGTACTAGAGGGTAATCTAGAAAAAGCCATTCAATTTCAAAGAGCCTCCTTGATTATCCAGGCCAGGCGCTGCCGACAGACGGTTACCATCATCCGTCGCTTCTCCGCGTCGTCTCCCTCGCTTCTCTTCTTCATCAACTGCTGCAAAGGCTACTACCCCTGCCCTGCAAGGCTGCTGCAACTGCCTCGCCTCTCGGACGGAGATGGGCACGACGTACAAGTGCTGCCTCATCTTCAAGCGGCGCTTCCACTCCCGGGACGCGCCCCCACCCGATGACGTGCGCTCCCTCTTCTCCGTCCACGCCGGCGGGGGCCCGCACATGGGCTCCGACGGCCTCCGCCGCTACCTCGACACCACCGGCCACAGCGAGGCCGGGGCCCTGGACGACGCCGAGGTGGAACGCCTGCTCGACCGGATCCGCCTCCAGGGCCGCGGCGCCGGCCCGCGCATCCCGCGCCTCGCGCGCCCGCTCCTGGCGCTCGACGACTTCCACCGCTTCATCTTCTCCCCCGAGCTCAACCCGCCCATGGCGAAGCCGCAGGTCTACCACGACATGACGCAGCCGCTCTCCCACTACTTCATCTACACGGGCCACAACTCGTACCTCACCGGCAACCAGCTCAGCAGCGACTGCAGCGACGTCCCCATCATCAAGGCGCTCGAGAGAGGAGTCAGGGTCATCGAGCTCGACATGTGGCCCAATTCCTCAAAGAACGACATCAACATCCTCCACGGCAGGTATGGTGCCCTTGTTCTCGCTCTCTTTTTTTACTACATATATACAACAACACGGCCAGCCTTGTTGCTTTCGTTGTTCACTTGTTGATAACTTGTTGCAAATTAAATACTAGTACCTGCTCTTCTTTCATTCGACGACCAAAGCAACCAAAGCAGAGCACACACTCTTGTAACTCTTGTATTGTTCACACGCCTTGTGTTACCAACACTTCACCTGGGAAATCTATCTGCCTAAAAATCAATGAAATATTGTACCTTTCTTTCAAAACAAATTAAGATTATACCAATGGGAGACAATAGAAAAGGATGAAAAAGAAATGCTACAAACATGCGCTATCTTCCAATTCGAGAAATACGTCATACTCATTTGGTTGCACAAGGTATTCGATACTGTGCTTACATTGGGTCCTTTCTTGTGAATACACAGGACACTGACCACCCCAGTTTCACTATTGAAATGCTTGAGATCCATCAAAGAATACGCCTTTGTTGCATCTCCCTATCCTGTTATCATAACGCTCGAAGACCATCTTCCATCTGACCTCCAGGAAAAAGTTGCCAAGGTACCTGTATTTTTCTTTCTGAAATTGCCTCCCTGAGTTACTCTTCTCTAAATGTGCTTTTGGAAATCTCGCTAGATGGTTGTTGATGTATTCGGCAGCATCCTGTACTACCCTGACACCGACAATCTCAAAGAATTCCCCTCACCTGAAGAGCTCAAGGGCCGTGTACTCCTCTCAACAAAACCCCCCAAGGAGTACCTTGAAACGAAGGTTGATGGCACCATGAAAGAGGGTGATGCTGAGCCCCATCTTGGCAAAGGAGCTGGTGATGATGCAGCGTGGGGGAAAGAAGTACCGGATTTTCAGACTGAAATCCAGTCAGCGAAAAAGGTACTATTGGTTTGAGTTACCATGGTCCTATAAAATCTCTTATGTGAAATTCCACCTGCATGATTGTGATTTTCTCTAGCAGCATGATGATGATGCTTCAGAACACCAGAGAGACGATGACGACAACGACGAGGAGGAGGAGGAGGACGATGAAGAACAGAAAATGAAGCCCCATATAGCTCCACAGTACAAACACCTTATTACTATTAGAGCAGGGAAGCCAAAAGGTTCTCTAGCTGATGCCTTGAAGAGTGATCCGGATAAAGTTAGACGCCTCAGCTTGAGCGAGCAACAACTTGCAAAAGCCGCAGAGGATCATGGCACCGACATTGTGAGGTATACATACGACAAGTACATGCATAGATCTCTACAAAACTGATGGAAGGGACGTTTCTCCCTTCAAACCGCATAAGTACATGGCTCTGCTATTATAAAAACCATCGTTCCTTTAACAACAGCATGCAGTAGATTGAGGGGGAAGAAGGTGACTTGAGCCTTCTTTATTATTATTTATTGTCTTTTCTGAAGCTCACATTTTGGGCTAGGTCCTCCCCGGGATTGAGATATCATCAGCATGCACCGAAAAGATTAGGATACACTGTTTGCTCTTTTGCTCCCCTTGTTGAAATGCTCATTTGTTGAATAGGTTCACACAGAGAAACATGCTGAGGATATATCCAAAGGGCACTCGGGTCACATCATCCAACTACAATCCGTTTCTTGGCTGGGTGCATGGTGCTCAAATGGTGGCCTTCAATATGCAGGTATATTCCTGTTCCTGAGCTAGTATTGATCCAAGTGCAATGTGTTTTGTGATTCTAAATTTCGATTCAAGTAAGACGATAACTTCAATTTGCTACATGCATTCACATAAATTTGAACGTGACGTGCATAAATACACACAGCAATTATATTAGGCAGGGTGGCTCAACTCTTTGGCAAATGGCTGAAGATGATCATATTTGGAAACTAGGAAACTACCGATGATGCCTGTTTATCTGGTCATATGCTTGACAATTCTATTTCTTTCAGGGATATGGAAGATCCCTTTGGTTAATGCATGGATTTTATAAAGCCAACGGTGGGTGTGGTTATGTGAAGAAACCAGATTTCTTAATGCAAAAAGAGCCAGAAATTTTTGATCCTAGAAAGCGTCAGCCTGTAAAGAAAACCTTGAAGGTACACTTTCTAGTATTTTGTCTACGTCATGAAAATTCAGGGACTGATGAACGGCTGCGTTTCAGGTGAAAGTGTACATGGGTGATGGCTGGCGGATGGATTTTAAGCAGACACACTTTGATCAGTACTCTCCTCCTGATTTCTACACACGGGTATGTAAAGCTCATCGAACCTGTGCTTAATAATTGGGAAGAACTTGACTCTTGGAAAATGTGGCGTCGGTGGGATAGGTTGGGATTGCTGGAGTTCCAGCAGACTCTGTGATGAAGAAGACGAAGGCTATAGAGGACAACTGGGTGCCAGTGTGGGAGGAGGAGTTCAGCTTCCCCCTGACCGTCCCTGAGATCGCTTTGCTGCGGGTGGAGGTGCACGAGTACGACATGTCGGAGAAGGACGACTTCGCCGGCCAGACCGTGCTGCCGGTGTCGGAGCTGCTGCCTGGGATCCGGGCTGTGCCGCTCTTCGACCGCAAAGGGATCAAGTTGAACAGCGTCAAGCTTCTCATGCGCTTCGAGTTTGAGTGACTCCCAGTTTTCTCTGATGGTTTGCTTGGCTGTGGGTCGCGATGCCTTCCTGTGTGAATATGCTTCGTCTGGTTGTGCCGCACTTCGATCTCTCCGTTTCATGCTTATACATAGATTCGATTGGATGCTGTAACAATGATCAACAATTCGTTGTGTTGTTATGATCAAATTAATAAGGCCTGTGTCATCAATCTGTTTATATATATTTTTTGAGAAAAATCAATCTGTTTATATGCCATCAATATGTTGTCTCAACATAGCCGGTCCGGGCAAACGAGGGGTTGTGATGGGCTTAGCTAGACATCACTACACTTATAGCCATTGTTACGACGATGAGTTCTCCCTCAGGCAGGCATCATGCGTACTCATCTGTTGGGCCCAGGGCCCCTTCTGACCGTTACAAACACGACCTGGAGCCAAATTCATCCGGACATAGAATTTTGAGGAGTCCGACACACATAATTCGAGATGGTACTATCATGGTAAATTAGTTATAATATATAAATAACTGGCAGTGAAACCTTTACAGTCAGAAGCCACTACAACACAAACCTTTGTTGTTTCTTATGGCTGGGAATATTTCTCTCCTTTCAGTGTTCAAGCAATCAAAGTAATGTACTGTACATATATTGCGGTGCCCAAATTAAGTGTCCATCAACCAACTATAGGTCCCCATATATATTCACTACGCAGTAGCTATCATCCTCCATTCCTTGCCGATTTAATACTTTTTCCGTTCTTTGCAATAAGTTATCAAACACTTCCTTCCCAGCATTAAGACAGACAAGATCTTAGATGGCAATCTACAAAATGTTAGCACATTCCTGTCATACAGAAATACAGGCTCAAGAATCAGAACATTTCAGCAAAAAACATGTTGGGGCCTCATTACTGAAATGTATCATGATATATAAAATCAACAAGTTTTAGGGGGCATTTACCAGCAATGCATAAAGGATGTTAACTCGCAGCAGAAGATTCTTGAGTTACTTCTGTGGTATCTGCAGCAGAACTACTGGTTTCTGCACCCTGGTTTTGGCTACTTTGTGCTTGAGTCTGGCCACTTTGCGCTTGGGTAGCTGAAGGCGGAGTTTGTTGCTGCTGCTGCTGCTCTTCAGCAAGGCCCAAAACCACCAAGGTAGACCTGCCATAAAGCAGAAGCTTGAATCATATCCAGCACCACATATATCTATTACATTCCTGGTATAAACGAGTGAAAACCAAGAAACCTTGGCAGAGTTGATCGAACGTTTGGCTGGTTGGCATGCTCAACCAAGGGTGCCTTCAGTATCGGGTTCTTACTCAAGGCATTTTCAAGTTGGGGAGCTGGCAACTGAAAAAACAAGCATAAACATTCTGGCACATGAGAAATAAAAGGGTATTGAGATGTACTACATGTGGTTTATCTGTTGCAAGGAAAATTAGAACTGAGGTACATTGAGATGTACAACGGTAGTCTATTGGTCTGTTACTGTTTCTGTTCAGGAACAATTTAGATACAAAATTCACTGTTGATGGACCCTTAAGAAAAGTAAGAAATTAGCATATGCGCTGTAAAATTAGAAGGAGGTGATGATCGTGCTACATGTATTGTTACATGATAATGCACAAAAGAACAAACGATTTCACAAGGGAAGCAAAAGTGAGCCAACCTGCAGTAACACACCATATGACTGAGGCTTTGTCAAGATAGCACACTTCAGGAATCCTACCCATAACTTAGGATATTTCCAAATCTGCCATGACATGTGACCATCTAAGTTTCAAAAATATGTAAGAGAACTGGTACTAGAACTTCAATAGGAAAAAAAATGAAGGACCTGCTTGCTAACAAGACGTGACATGATCTCCATGACAAAGTCCACCTGTAAAAAGGCTCGCTGTCAGACAGCAAGATCCTGAGCATCAAATCTACCAAAATGGTGACTGAAATATCAACAAGTTATCACAACTAAAAGGCATAAGTGCTGCATTCCTACACGATGCCGTCCGTAGAATCCATATTAGCAAATTTATGCTGACAGAGTTCTGGTGGTCTCAACAGTTCACCCCCTTGGAGAGAGGAAGGGGGCATTTCATATTGTTACACGGAAAGTTTAAAAAATGAGCGAATAATTCTTGTCTATTACTTATTTGAGAAAAATTCTAGTATTTTACCATCTAATTACAATAACAGATATTCTCACAAAAAAAACTACAATAACAGAAAATCATTGATATATGTTTCTAGAAGATACTAGTGGATACATGGAAGTAGAAGGCAAGAGGCTGTAAACATTGACGAACAACTCTTGCTCTGAAGTAATTAACGAAAATCGTCAATGTATGCTTTCCAATGAAATCCAATGTATACACAAAAAAGGAGAGCAAAGGAATGTGTTCTGAAGTGTGAACAGAAGGTAGATCGAACCACAAACTGCAATTCTGAATTTTTCCTCTTTAAAGTTAGGCCACCCTGGCCATCTTGCAAATTATCTAGACTTCAATAAAAGGATCATGCCATCCTCATGGCGGCAGTAAATTGTCAGGATAACCACATAACCATACTTCACGCAAATGGGGGCATGCAGTTAACTCACCAATGCAGGAAAAGCACCTATTGCTTGCATAACAGTCCTCATGAATAGCAAAGGAAGAGGAATCTGTTCAACCTGTGGGGAAATTAAGTTTGATCACAACTACATCATATTGTGAGCCATGTACTGAGAAATGAATAATAACACAAACAGATAAATACCAGTTGATTTAGTGCTTTCGCCAATACTTGCTGGGTGAATATTGTTCTTTGCTCGAAGCAAGCAGAGCACGCATCTATAACCTGTAGTAAGTTATGAATTCTCAGTAGATTAATTTAATTGGCCAAGTGGTTCACAAACCCATTGTAGAACAGATGGAGAAATTAGCAAACCTTTTTGAGTGGTATTCCTTCTTTTTCAGGATCTATTACATGAATCGCGATCAAAATTTCTGATGGATCAAGAGAAGGGCCATTTCGTGGTGATCTCTGCAACAGATAAAAAAGTTTAAGTAGTGATTATTTTGACTGAAATGAATCAGTAAACAAATTGGAATAAACTCACAGTTTCAGCCAATACGGCTGGACTTGAGCTAGTATATTATTTTCAAAATCACAATTAAGGAATCACATCTTGCCATACCGGGGTGGGGAGCCTAACCTGCAAGATTCGTGAAAGGGCAGTCTGAAACTTATCCATAGGAAGATTGACAATACTGGGGAATACAGGCAGGACCTGGGAAGAAAGTTCAATGAACAAATAACTAATGTGAAACTGAATTCAAACATTAAGTAGCACATCAAGCGTTATTCTCGACGACTCGGTTCATAGCACCGGCCCTGAGTTTGCCACATGAAGGCCAGTAGCCTGGTACCAATTTGCAGCGGTTCCTAAAGTACACCCAGTGTTTTGCCAACTGAATCAAATAAAGGGCGAGCAGTTCAGCAACCATGTGCAGAACACGATGCAAGCAACGCGCTTGACTTTACATGTAATAGATGACAGCAGAAGATTGTTCAAGTATAAGCACTGCCTAAAAGCACATCATAATAATACAAAGTGGATTCTGCGCCCTGCATGGCACGTGCGGCAGAGGGCGCCGCTGAAATTTCGATAATAATATATTATGGATGCTGCCAATTCCTTTTTTTTTTAGAGGGGAGGGAGTGGCAGTGTGAGGATGTCAAACCTCATCTTTTGGCAGATGGGCCAAGATAGCAAAAAGGACCTCAATATCCTGCACAACAAAGCTGATGAATTAGAACTGAGGATATCTAACTGAACTCTGATTTTATAGAAGTCAATAAGAACTTTGTGCTCTGGTAAAGTAAAACAGTTACCTTTGTTTTAGAATATAAGTTCTTTATTGAAGAAATCAGATCATGAGATGGAACCATTCCATCAGTGAGAGTCTGTAAAACCTGCATGGTGCAGTATTACAGAAATTCATTCAGTGAAACAAAACATATCTTCTTAAAGCTATCTTTTTCATGCACATCCAAGGGAACTTTTATCAATAGAAAGCAATATATCTTAGAAGGCAAGAAGAACATGCACCTGCATGAGGAGGTCCCGGCTGTCAGCTGGTGGATCTGAGATGATCCCAAGAAGATCAGGAGAGGATCCTATTGTCCGAATCAGAATTGGTACTTGTCTGTGAACTGCCTGTAAGACATATCGTTTACATGACACATGTAGTGATTTGGAAATTGCATAATAAGGAAACGAATATCTGAGGTATTTGCGTGACTGAGAATGATAGGTTGCAAGGACCTGCTTGCCAGCTTGTGGTAGACCACCATATATTGCAAACACATGTCGGAGAAGGGCATGCTTCTGGTTAGTAAGATGTAATTGGCTTGCTGTTAGCAGGTTCATATAATTAGATTAAAATAACTGTTAACAGCAACCACTAACCTTGGTGCACAATGCGAAATAAAGTGACATCAGAGTTTGAGCATCAGCCACTGAAGCTGACATATTTTCTAAGCCGTCATCCTTCAGAAATAGAAGAAGTACAGATCAGCCGATGCAACCAGTTCAAAAGTATCAGCAGAAGAACATGTGAAAGAAATAATAGCAAGAAACAAACTTTGTGCACTTCAGCTGTAGCCCCTTCAGTAGTTGCAGAATCAGTAGATGGGGTCACTTCCAAAACTGAATTGAGTTTTTCCTTTGCGAAATCTTCGATCTTTTTGGAAATGCTTGCCATGGGAAATAATTTATTTGCTACCTGTTATTGTCGGATGACAAATAAAGTGAGCACTTCATTTAAGTGCATAATTCTTAGAAGAAGGCAGGATAAAGAATTACCAAACGTATTGCCTTCATGCGAACCTCTTCTAAATGATGGGTTGAACTCTGCAACAAAACACCTCACTTAGCAACACAAAAAAGAGGCACTAAAAGTCATACTTCAACCATGATCATTGTAAATTCTAAAAAGAAAAAAAAAGTTCAGATGATAACAAGTGTATTAGGTTTTGTCCCCTGCTGATTGCATGTTCATTAGTTCAGAGGTTGACTTGAAGTTTGTTTCAGAGTTAACAGATAACAGCACTGAAGATATAGGGGTCTAACAGAATGTGTAATAACATAAGTCACAGTGCATGATAATTTATCCACGATATGAGACAAGTAAATTTGAAATTGTGCTGTCTCTTTTCTGTTATAACCCATATCAGAAGTCATAGTCATCACAGACTATATCTCATGTCACTGGTGTTCATGTAGCAGATAGATATAAGAATGCACAAGCGTCTAAATAGCAAGTAAATATTTCCAGACATCAGAAAAACACCTGTAAAGCAATCTCCAGACAGCGGTCCCGACTGGAAGGTCTTAACATGATAAGGTTCCAGACAGCACTGAGACCTCGAGTTACCCTGTCACCACTCGGGATATCTTTGTCCTGCTTCTCACTACTTCCAGGAGAGCATAAACCTTCTAGCAGCGTTAACACACCATCAGGTAGGTATGGTATCTCACAAAGCAATTTACCAAGTGATTTATCTGAAGCCGGAAACATGTCCTGAAGATTTTCAGCCTATGCACAAAGAAAATGGACAGCCATGATGCAAGAGAAATAGCGTCTGTCACAAAGTTACATCAATTTTTAAGTTTACATACTACACTCAGAAGAAAGGATTCGTAAACTGATGTTGCAGTTCTAGATGAAAGAAAGTCCTGATCCTGCTCCGCCTCACGATATAACCTGTTCAGGATGCATAGAGTCAACTCGTGTCCCTGCTTAAGGAAAGATGAGTCAACAATCTTTGAAGAAACAGACAGGGTGTAATAACTAAAAGTAATAGAAAAAATAAATTCTGTAACTTCCTCAGCAGGGCTAAATTCTGATTTTGGCTATCAAACTACTTTGTTTTTTTAAGAGTTAATTTCACAAAACCACAACTATTTGGTCCCTTGTTGCAAGGAACCACAACTTTTGATATCAGTTTCACAAAATCAGAAGTATCTGTGCCATCTGTTGTTGGCCCAATCATCAACACCGGCACCTCACCTCACTCAACACACACACAAACACTACACGGGCAGAAGAACACAGGTGAGAGCTCTCACACACTTGCACATTTGCAGCAGCTTGAGCTGCCTTTGAATGGAGCCTTGCTCCTTACTATATAGTCAAGCACAAGTACAAGAGTACAACTACTACATTATCTATTACTATTCCCATGTCATGGCATGCTTCAACTTGCCCTCATGCCATGCTTCTTAACTCCTATTACTGCTACAACTACAAGCTACATCAGCAGCTACTATTATGCCTGGCGGCAAAATCAAACTCTCCAAAATGCTCCCCCTAATTGCTGAATTAGTGCAGCAGGATTATCAACATCTGTTGCACAAAACCACAACTTTTAATTTTGGTCCTACCATGTCAGCCACAAAAGATGTTCTTAGAACCGGCTGACAAGTGGGCCTATGACCAAAACTTGTGGTTCTGTGCAACAAGTGGTGCAAATAGTTGTTGTTCTGGTTTCAAAAGTTGTGGTTTCTTGCAATAAAGGACCAAATAGTTGTAGTTTTGTGAAATTAACTCTTTGTTTAATTCATGCAGAAGAAAAAGGATTCCTGATTTGTTAAAGCGCCAAGCAGAGAATATTTTCTTAAGCTCTTCAATTTCCTCAATTTATACCTACCAACAATTGTATTGAAAGTGGAAACAGTATACCAACATGATTATGGGGATGCTGGTATACCGAGTATACCAACAAATTATTATACCAGGGCAGAGGAGTCTTAAGGAATCCTAAATATATGATGTTACACAGTAGTACCTCATTATTTATGTAATCTGATAGCACGTGCTTTTGGAGAAGCTCCCAAGGGTCCAATTCCAAAGGAAACTGAAACAATAAGTAACAAAATTTAAAGATAGATCACCTAAGTGTTCCTGAAAGGAACTAGCGGTACTTCATGGAAGACCACCAACTCATTCAAGCAAAAGCATCAATTCTAACAGAGGAAATAATAAGCCCTTAGTCCGTACCTCAACACCCAAGTGAGCAAGCAATGGAAGGCGAGCAAGTGAACCAGCAGATGCTTCTTGCTTATCACTCTCAAGAATCCGCACAAACGCCTCTTTTTGAAGGAGATCTTTGGCCTCATCACTGAGATCAAGATTATTCACAACCAACTTTGGAAGAACATATTGTGAATTAAGAGTGTTTAAAGAAGAGATTTTCGACTGGCTTGCTTCTACTGTGGAAGAACTTGGGCTGTGAGCTTCCGAAGATTGTGCCAAACTGAGACCCGCTGATGAAGTATCATTAGGCAGGGAACTGATTAAAATGCCAGCATGCTCTTGGGTTCCCGGATGCTCCATTGAAGCATGGGAAGCTTCTGATGATTCTAGAATATCAACCGAATTAGTGGCACCTGCATTTGTCTCTGCGGTTTCTATATCTAACAGAGCTACTGGAGTGCTACTGTCCTCTTCCATAGGTAGGTTTACTGAGGTAGGAACAGGAGAACTAGCAGGAAACGTTGCAATGTCATCAGCAACAGATGGTACTACTGCAGAATCCTTAGCTGTAGGCTCCTCATCTTGATTGATTTGACTTGTTTGACTTGCTCTCTGAAATGCACACAGATTGATAAGCAGAGATAAATAGAGTGTCTAAAGTCAGGAGAGGACAAAGCAACAAACCTCCAATAGAGACGCCAACAAAGGAAAGGAACTTGAAAGTCCATTTCCAGAGATAGCTGAAGGTAGCTGACATTGTTGTTGTTGATCCACATCAGGACAAGAAACAGGCATGTGTTGCATGTTAACCATTACCACCTCTGCTAATAAGTCACTAGCGATACTGGACGAAAGGATTTGCAGTGATCCAGCAGCTCTGTCACCTTGCGCAGCTAGTGCAGCAAACATACCAATTAATTGATACACAGCTTCAGAATTACCGGTTGTAGAGATGGGTTGGCTAGATGATTCATCAACAGAGATTGACTCAACATTTCTCATGTTTGCCTCTTCGGTATGTTTTTGATCATCATGTGATTGCCTAACTCTTTTACTGGAATGGCCCTCATCATCTTCAGCCACATTATTCGTGTCCTCGGCCAGACTACGCTTGTTGCCACTGTCAGTGCTTCTCTCCTACGAAGGAAACATAGCCATTTAGAAATAATGAGAGGGGGGAAGGGGGAGAGCTTGGGCAAGCTTGTCCATACCGTCACAGGCCATGGTTCTTCCCTATTTGATGTGTTCCCATCATTTCTAGCAGCATTTGATGAATGTTCTATTGAGTCCTCCTGGTTGATAATGTTAAGAGCTTCCAGAAGGCGTGCTCGCCACTAAAAATATTAAAGCATCAAATTAGTACAGAAAGTACCTCAACCTTATATGAGAGATGTAAACATTCTCAACCTTGTACAACTCTAGATCAAGGAGCTATTCCATCAGTCTATCATCAGAAAGAGATAGAAGTGAAAGATAATATCTCAGATACCCTGACAGTTATGGTTTATTTGGTCCTTTTATGGATTTGATTCATGTTTTAAGTGTTTTAAATACAGAGTTGGTACTATACCCATTAACCACACCACCCTTCGCAGTCCGTACCATACAACACAAGGTAGCAAGACAAATCACTAGGATTTTTGTGAGTTCTTGAACAATTAGTTGCACCGCTGAGATCAAAATGAGATTGGTAGAGAATTTTGGTTCTATAGTTCTAGATCCAGCGGAACTAGCTGCTTATCTCTCTACCCTACCCCGCACATTCCCCTTGTCTCCACTTCACCACCTTCATCATGGTTACTGCCTGTTCAGACCCAGGGGCAGGACCAACCAGCCCACTACTCATTCTGTTACAATCACAGGCAAGACAGTGAACAACAAAAAGAAAATGCCAGAAAAAGTAGGGAACTAAATTAGTTCTGTTCTTTGTACTCTGGGGCACATCAAACATACTTCTAACCAGCCACACAAATAATCCAGTCATCTTGCATCTGTACATCTAACTAACCAAAAAAACACTATAAGCGAACCAAAATACCAAACATACTTCAAAGCCGAGTTAAATCCATCCAGGATGTTTGCTAACCAGCATCAAACTGGACTAAAATTTTCTGAAAATAAGATGAGGAATATTCCTATATAGACCATACGAAAGATAACACAGCACCGTAGATAACAAATATATTAACTCCAGTTGTTGAGCACATATCAAAATAAGGATAAAGGGATACGTGCCAACCGTACCACTCAGAAGTAAATAAAGCATATGGAGAGAGGTAGAAGCTAAAAGAAATACCGGCTCAGCACTTGAATGTGTACATTTCAGGCAGGCAGAGAACGCATTCTTCAAAGCATGGAATGCACCTGGAACTCGCAATTTAATAATGGATCTTGCTGGATCCAAGGAAAGAAGAACTGGCAGTATGCGTCCATAAAAGGAAGGCCTTCTTTGTGCAATAGTTGAGAGGCTGGAGGAAGTTCGTGTTAGAACAGTTGGGGAAAAAACACAGAGTTGGGAGGGAGGAAATTCATGCTAGATAAGCATGAAAGTAGCATGCAGTTGTTCAACAGATAAAATGAATGAATGCCGCATTGCTCCCCGAACACTTATTTGCATGGCGGAAGCCGCGATATAACGAGAAGATAATGGTACAAGTGGGTAAGAGACAAACCTACTAACGAAGACAATTGTCATGGAAGTACTGAGTGATTTTACTTTAGGAGACTTGAGCTGCTCTAACAACAATCCGAGGCTCTGGCTGGCTTCCATGGCCAGATCCCTGACATTAAGCAAAGGGTGACCTCCCCGTAACCATGCTACATTGAATCCCATACCTGCAAAGGGTTTACAAATAACCAAATCATCATGCCATAGGTCCTTCAATATGGAAAACAGTTATCATTTCGACATGAAAAGAGGCAACATAAGTCGCACCTTCTGTGACTTGGTCTGGTGGATCTGATGGGATACTAGGATCAGGTGTGTACATAAGAACTGTTTTTTCAACAAATTTAACAGCCAATAACCTGACCCCTTCATTACTGGTTGCCTGGCGGTGAGGTTCGACATGAGACAATTGCAGGTGGAGAAGAATAAACTAGAGGTGAGCGACTTGCCTGAAATGCAATGAGTGACACCGCGGATTTAAACTTTAGCAGCCATTCCCATGATGATTTTAGTTGATCCTCAATTCCTCCAGTCGAGAACAGGCCCTAGATGTAAATAAAACCAGAAAACAGTAAGGTGAACTGAACTCCACAGGGAGGCAACTCCAAGAGGCGCAGCAAGCTGGAAATGGAACTACCTGGATAACTAGGTGTTCAAGTACTTTGGCAAACAAGTTGGTTCCTGTTTTAATAGCTTGCCTGGCGACTGCAGGTGTGTCATCGTTTAGAAGGTGCATCAAACAAGGGATCATATCTGGTAGATACACCATGTGTTTTGAGCCGACCTCGCCGATCATCCTACATTGGGAGAGAGGAAGAGTTTTTGCAGTTGAGCACGACAGAGAGCACAAGGCCTGAGTGGTCATTTACGGCGGCGGGATGAGGTTTTGCAGTTGAGCACGATAGAGAGCACAAGGCCAGATATTGGTTTACTTAATTTTGCCTCCGTGAAAGGAGTGGGGTCATTTACAGCGGCGGGAGGAGAAAAGAACTCACTCGGCGACAAGCTTGCGCACTGGGCTGGCCTCATCGGCGTGGAGCTCGGCGATGCGAGCGACGAGCCCGGGGGGCGGAACCCTGCGGAGCTCGCGCAACTGCAGGAGGCGCGGGCCGATGTCATGGGCCGCCGCAGGCGTGTGGAAGCTCGCCGGAGCGGCGAGCATCGGAACCCTAACTCCGGTGGAAGATGGTTGTTGTGGGAATGGAACAAGACCAGTGCGAACAGCAAATCCTACTCCTTCACTCGCCAATCGAATCGAATCGTGAAACGAATGGAATGAGGATACCAACCACGAAATAATTAGAACCCTAACTCCGACGAGCAGCGCCGCGCCGCGCCATCGCCGTCTGCTGCCGTTGGGCTCTGTTCTTTCCTCCGTGGGCTTTTTCGCCTTTCTATTTTTTTTCTGAAATGGATCTGGGCCTTTTTGCCTGCCATAGGCCCAGCAATGGAAGCCCGTGGGCCTTAGTTAACAAACATGACCAGTTTCCTTGTCAATCAATCAACAGCAAATTCCCAAAAAATAAAAAATCAATCAACAGCAAAAAAAAAAAAGACTGCCAAAGCAATTCGTGTCATGACAAAAATCTAACAATATTTGTACTAGATTGTAGTTCTACGTAGCACAGTCAATACATCTGAATCACCAATCTGTCGAAACTCATAGTCTCTGCGTTTGCAGATGATAACAATTAATCAACGTGTCAAAGAATCACAAACTCTTTTGCCCTTTCCCACCGTGGCTCTTGCGGGAAAGAATGAAGCTATGTACGTCGACCAGCCTTTTAGTCCTTGAAAACTTCTGTTTGTCTTTACTCTTTGGTCCCGGCCTGTGTATTGTACATCACCATGCACTGTCGTTGACAGCGCCTCCGCATCCATCTGCTACCTAGCTATTTCACCTTCGTCGTCACTCCCTCCCACTTAAACCAACGAATATAGGGAACCAAGGGATGAGATGATGAGGTCTCAATGAACTCCGTCCAAGTGCGCTGCATGATGCTAGCGATTGATCTCTGGGTCAGTCTGGTAGTAAACTACATCGCCTGTGTCACTGACGAAGTGGTCGCGCTTCAAGCTTCGAACCAGGTCACCAAGCAGGTGAAACGGGATTGGCCCAGACTTGGCCGGCTCCTTGTAGTACTTTCCCAGCACCGGCTTCGCGGCCTCCGTCTGCAACCATGGAGGGTGTCAGAAATAAGCTCTGCACTACATGCATTATATACGAGAGAAAGCATGTATTTCTATCTTACAGCCTCGATGAGATGGTAGTGTGGGATCTGAGGGAAAAGATGGTGGATGACATGAGTTCCGATGTCATGGTGGATGTTGTTGATCCATCCGTAGTCCCGGTCAAGCGTCGTCAGGCCTCCCCGAAGGTAGCTCCATTCCTGCCAATTCAATTCGCATATGTAATTACAATCCTAAAGTAATGCTAGCTGGGACTTAATCAACATCTTGTGATCCTGGCACAAAACCATTCTGGGTACTTTGAATAACAACCACAGATGTCAGATGTGAAAGGTACTTGCAATATAAAGTGGACCACAATTGGTGATTCCTGTGGCTACATGTGCCTTTGAATTATCTTCAATTTGATCTGACTTGTAAACGACAGGCGGGAAAAAAGCCGCTTGCAGCATCTTTTGTTTACCAATAGCCAGAGCGATCGTGATGGTTAAGTTGCAGAGTTGAAAACGTGATGGATATTTACCTTCCCGCGGTACCAGGGAAGCTTGTCATCATGGCCGTGATGGTGCAGGTAGGTGACGAAGTCCAGCCACATAACAAATAGCTGCACGAGGATTCGTAAGTAATTAATCGAGAATCAAGATGTTTGCAATCTTTATTTTTTTCTCTAAAGAAAAACAAAAGTTGGCAATCGGTCAGAAAGTAGTGCACCACCCAATCACAGGGCACACAGAACCCCAATCCACTTATCCAGGACTGAGTTGTCGCATGCAGAAGAAACTTTGAGGCTGCGAACGCAACAACGTGCAGTGCATAGCACATAAGAGATGAGACACACATACATACCCAGTAGGGGATAAAGTAGAGCTTGATCATCTGCAGCGGGCCCATGAGGAAGGTGAGGCCGGCGAGGAGGCCGGCCATGGCCAGCCAGCACGCCGTCGACGTCACCACGTCCTTGCTCTCGTTGGGCTGGAACAGATCGCTGCTGGGGTGGAAGTGCGACCCCAACTTCCCGGGGCTCCGAGACCACTGCATCAGAATGCATGGGAGTAGTTTCAATGAGCATACAGACACTATTATTAACCATCCAGACAGTAAAAATCTCACCAGGTAGAACGGGTATGCGAGCATCGGGAACGGCAGTTTGAAGCGCAGCATCCGGGTGGCACTGTTCAGGCTCTTGTACAGACCCTCGGGGAGCTGCAAATTTTAATTTGTTTGTTGCACAGCACTCGATTAAGGAACCCATATGTAACTAGAAAATTCTCACTCACGAAGCGAAAAAGAGTGACAAGGGCAGAGCAGGAAGACGTACAGGGTGCCAAGACTCGTCCTTTTCGACATGGCCATGGTTCTGGTGGTGCGTCCTGTGGCTAATCCTCCTGCACATGAGTTGAGTTGAGTTCCGTCCTGCATGAAAAGGATGATGACGATGCCAAGAAGGAAGGAGCATATATACCAGCCGTGGTATGGCACGAGGATGGAGGAGTGGAGAATGTGGCCGGCGACGCTGTTGAGGTTGGCGTTGTTGGAGAAGCTCCCGTGACCACTGCATTAGGCATGGAACTGAATCAACCATCCACTGAAGACAAGTGAATCAAGCAAGCAAGCATTGCAGAGGAAGGACGTACCAGTCGTGGCCGAGGACGCACGGGAGCCGGCTGTCGAGGCGCGCGGCGGCCGCGGCGAGGCCGAGCACCACCACCACGTCGCGCAGCACGTAGCTCATGGAGCGCCACGGGTCCTTGACCCAGCAGTGCTTCGGGATGGCGGCGCGGATGTCCGCGAGCCCGAACGGCGGCGGCGCTCCGGCATCGAACTCCGAGGCCTCCTCCTCAGGGGCATTGCGCCGAACAGAAGAAGAGACGCCTTGTCCTTGGCCTTGGGTGGGCGCCGCGACGCTCACGCGGAGGCGGCGCGCCGGAGAAGACGGGAGGGCAATGCGGCGGCGGCCGGAGAGCGAGAGGGACGGGAGATGACCTAAGCTGCAGCAGCTCTGGTGGGACGGGGAGACGGAGAGCAGTAGCCGGGCCATGGCTCTGCTCCTCTCCACTCTGTCCTTCCGCCAGCTGTGGTTGGTGCTGCTTCGTTTCCAACGGAAGGAAGGAAAGGGCGGCGATACGATATGGGTGGCTGGTCGATGGGGCTACGTGGGCCCACCCGCCTTCCTGTCAAATATTTCAGCAGCTAAAAGCTGTGGCTGTGCATTCTTGCGCACAAACGGCCACTGTTGCCTTCCGTTGACAGCAAGCAGGTGATAGAAAGTGTAACAGGGGTTCTAGAGTTGGTTTTGTAATTAGACTTCATTTAATACACCTAAATGACAATATTCTTTTTGATGTGACTCCTCTAAACTTTATACCCTTGGAAACGAACACCCCTAACTACCATTGCTCGACTTCCTGATGGCCTGATGGACCAAACAAACTAGCAGTTACGATGCAGCTGGCCATCACCAGCTAGCTCTTCCCGTTTCTGCTAATGTCCAAAGCTGCTAACAGAGTTAAAAAAAAAAAAAAACAATTGCATCCACACGATTCCAAGTTCCACAAACACACCAACACAAGGTCATCATATAACAAGCCGTTTCATTTTTATCGTCACTTTTATCGTTACAGTAAGAAGCAATGAACGCAATAAAATCACCTACACTATCTCTCATCATGTACCATGGGGCATGGGAGGCAGCCAAAACTACGCTTTCCTATACATCGCCCTTATAATGTTACATGGAGGTATACAACACATCCTAAGCTAACCAACAACCTCAAGATAATGTACACGACACCAGATTATAGCATGCCGCAGACTGCATGCGTCTGTCCAACAATAAACAACAACCAGCAATCGGAATGCAGCATTTGCAGGCCATGGTTTTATAGCTTCCACCATTTCTTGTTCTCCATTGTCTTCGCAAGCTCCTGAGCTAGCGACGCAAAGTTCTCTGCTCCATTCTGAAGCTCTGCGGTTTGTTGGCTTATTCTCTGGTAAAAAGCAAATTAATCTGTCATATCCTTCTAACTGAAAAAAAAACTTAATAACTAAATAAAGGTTAGGTACATGGCATGGGGTCACCCATACACTGATCAACAACAGTAAGAAGCGTTAAGTACCAAATGGACATTTACCTCGAGTTTCTCCTGCCGCTGCATAAGCTTATCTTTCGCGTGAGCAGCAGCTGCTGCCGCATCCTGCAATGGACCTAGATTTAGCTTGCATACACAGGAAAACCATGACAAATTGCAATGCTGATGAAATTACCCCGCCAAACTTATATTTGGTTAGAATTTCCTGGGGAGTTCTCATTCTTGGTTTATCACCGTCGCTTGACCCTTCAAATAGTTTCGCTCTCTCCTCCTCTACTGCGAACATAAAAACATGCTCAGCATTTAAACAAGTACAACCTTCCCAAATAGAAGGAACTATATGTCTGACCTGTTGTTTTCTTATTCATATGAAATGTAGACGATGATGCGGGGGCTAATGGCACTTCATCATCAATATCTATGTCATCTGCGTGGAATACTCTAAAGTCAATACAGAATGCTTAAGATCAATGCTTTAATAAGATATATAAGGAAGCTGGATGAGAACCAATTGACAGTTCTATCGGATCATCGGGAATGGGTGCTGATGGTTGAACAAATGATCCTTTCAAGAAAATTGATTCTAACAGTTCACTGGGGGTTTGCGCACTGATAATTCCTTTCATCTCTGCATGTTCTTCAGCCTTGCCTTTGATTCCTTTAATAATGCCACCAAGAATACCTGCCGCAGGGTTCTGCACAAGAAATTAATTGTGAAGCCAAAATATACAGGGGAGGCACAAACAAAGGGGGGCAGACAATGGAAACCTTTCTTCTCTGGTCATTCGAGAAACTAATAGCTGCTTCCGCAGCTGCTGCGAGTACTTTGTCATGAAGGGAAGGCAGAGATTCTGGGATCCTATGACCACAGGGATAGGAGTCAGGTATATTGCTTCTCAATTTGAATAGGACCCGATACAGATATGCCTAAGATATGCCAGAAAAGTACCTGAATTCATTCTCTGAGGCCATGAGAGAGATGATCGCAAATTCAGATCCATTTACCTGTGGTGGAATTACATAATTCTATATTAGGAAAACTGAGGAGTTTCATTTAAAACATCAATATGTATCAAATCCAAAGCAATGGGGCACCTAGGTTCTTTTGAGTGTGCTTGGTACAAGAAAAACATGGTACTGATTTATATTTTAGATACCACTATTCTCGCTAAAGCACTAAAGCTGATTACATTAAAATAAGACAGCTAATCAACCAAACCCTCAGTACCAGAGCAATTTGCCCATTTGACACGCTCTTGGATTTATCCATGCCTGTCTTATAACTCCACCTTAATAACGACATCAAGGAACACTCAGCAACCATAGCCAGGTCTGGCACAGATCTGCACATGATAAAAGTAAAATTGTCATGGTCCGAGCGAACTTTCATGGATCCATGCGTAAATGTGGCCAGTTGAAAGTCCATGGTCTTCCTTTAGAAATCCAAGAAAAATGACTAGATTTAAAATCAAAGATTGTCTTCTTATCTATCAATGCTCTCATGGTATTCCACATAGTGAAACAAATGTGAAATATGAGATAAAACAACACCAAATATAGATGATGGCTTCCATTTTTTTAAGAAAAATATTGGTTCGAGTGGAGAAACAAAAAACCTGTAATTAAGATAATGTTTTCTGTCTCGAAGCATATTTAAACACAGGACACAATATTGCCCATCGTACAACCAAAAGCATTATAAGTCAAGCAACTCGATTCCAGTATATAAACCAGAAGTTTATGTCAAAGGTGCATCAAAAAATAAAAATAATCCAGTATCTAGTATGAAAAGGAAAAGAAATGACAAAACGGTAACCACCTCAATTCTATCATGCCTGTCTGATAAGCTAATATCAATCCACAAGTTCTGCCATCCATGTTCTTAAAAACTGCTGTCCAGCAACAAGGTTTTGCAAGCTTCGTCTTATGTAGATGCTTGCCGCTTCCCTGATGGGAAAATGATTGTCACCTTTAAGCTGGGGAAGTTTGGAAACTCTTAAAGGCAGTTCATGTAAGCCAAAGAACGAACCTGACTCAACGATGCCAGGGAATACAAAAGCAAGACATCCTCAAAGCAAACCAAAAGAAGAGAATCTGAGCCACCGTTGTGTGAAAGCTGAGTAGCACTTTTTGGGTGCTTATCAACTATGTGTGCTTGTCTTTTGTCAAGATCGTTGCGTTCTTTTCCGGTTGGACCTAGACTTGGAGATTTGTCTTAAAAGCTTTCAAAGTTAGACATTGATATAGAGGAGATAGAAGGTAATTATCACCTTAATGCAATGAATAGTAATCACTTGCCTATGACATACATGGAAACAGCAGATGTTTGCTTATGATCTAAGATATGAGAATTTATCATCACACCAGTTGTACTGTCAATTAGAGTAACACAAGCATCCTTTGTCAAGGAAAGAAGAACTTCTCTGGGTAATTTTTCACTTTGAGGACTTCCTTTCTTGGACTGATCTGCATTTTCGGTAAATACAGCTACACTAGAAATGCTCAAGGAAACAACAGGAGAATTTGTTCCTGATGCACAATCCCCAGCAAACATGATTGAAAGCTGACTTGTGTCAAACATTGCCACCTTTAAGAAGACAAACCAGAACATAATGTTTAAATAATTGATTATTACAAGTTTCAAGGTGAATAGTGAAATATCAGAAATCTTAATATCTATCGCAAAAGTAGGTTGAATGTACCTGACCATTCTGATAGCCTGCTGCAAGGACCTCCCCTGAAGCTGAATATACTAGAGATTGCACTGGGGAATTCGATGCCATAAATGCAATATGGCAATGAAAGCCTCTCTCATGATGAACGACATGAACTGTACAAAAGTCAAAAGGAGTGTAATTGTTAAAGAAATTAAAACGAGTCATATTTAGAGAAGTATAAAAGTATAAAAAGCCTAGCATAAGTTTCCCTACCAACCTAGTACAGAACTGCAAACCATTTTTATCACAGGAACAAATGATTCAAAAAGCACAAGCATGCTGTACCAATTTTTGATATGGCAGCTAAAATAGTTATTGCACAAGGTCTCTGCTAGTTATCTCAATTGCTCTAACATATGAGCATGCTATATGAACCTACTACAAAACTGCCTACCATTTTTGGAGAAGTTTCCGATCTTGATATCTCAACTCATTTTTTTGTTTCACTAATAAGCATTAAGGTAGATGATATAACCATGTACTATGTCTCTCACTGCTGCAGAAGCATGACATGGTCTCTGCTTGTTAGACTAGCCGACAGGAGGTAGACAAGCATATTGTATGCTAACAAAAGGAAGTTAATTGGCATAACATTGTCTTGATAAGGATGCAAGAAACATGTTCACATGGAAAAGATATATCGCATGAAACAATGGGACAATAGGCAATAGATGACTGAGGCCACATAGCTAGGAATTTTCTTCATCAGAGTTTTTTAATGACACATATGGCCACTGAAGACAATATTCTTTTTGATGTGACTCCTCTAAACTTTATACCCTTGGAAACGAACACCCCTAACTACCATTGCTCGACTTCCTGATGGCCTGATGGACCAAACAAACTAGCAGTTACGATGCAGCTGGCCATCACCAGCTAGCTCTTCCCGTTTCTGCTAATGTCCAAAGCTGCTAACAGAGTTAAAAAAAAAAAAAAACAATTGCATCCACACGATTCCAAGTTCCACAAACACACCAACACAAGGTCATCATATAACAAGCCGTTTCATTTTTATCGTCACTTTTATCGTTACAGTAAGAAGCAATGAACGCAATAAAATCAACTACCCTATCCCTCATCATGGACCATGGGAGGCAGCCAAAACTACGCTTTCCTATACATCGCCCTTAATGTTACACGGAGGTATACAACACATCCTAAGCTAACCAACAACCTCAAGATACTGTACACGACACCAGATTATAGCATGCCACAGACTGCATGCGTCTATCCAACAATAAACAACAACCAGCAATCGGAATGCAGCATTTGCAGGCCATGGTTTTATAGCTTCCACCATTTCTTGTTCTCCATTGTCTTCGCAAGCTCCTGAGCTAGCGACGCAAAGTTCTCTGCTCCATTCTGAAGCTCTGCGGTTTGTTGGCTTATTCTCTGGTAAAAAAGAAAATTAATCTGTCATATCCTTCCTTCTAACTAAAAAAAACAGCAACAAGGTTTTGCAAGCTTCGTCTTATGTAGATGCTTGCCGCTTCCCTGATGGGAAAAGGACCGTCACTTTTAAGCTGAGGAAGTTGGGAAACTCTAAAAGCAGTTAATGTAAGCCAAAGAACGCACCTGACTCAACGATGCCAGGGAATACAAAAGCAAGACATCCTCAAAGCAAACCAAAAGAAGAGAATCTGAGCCACCGTTGTGTGAAAGCTGAGTAGCACTTTTTGGGTGCTTATCAACTATGTGTGCTTGTCTTTTGTCAAGATCGTTGCGTTCTTTTCCGGTTGGACCTTGACTTGGAGATTTGTCTCCTGATAATTGGGTTTGCTTCTGATCTGAAGCTTCATCTAGATCCAAAAGCTTTCAAAGTTAGACATTGATATAGAGGAGATAGAAGGTAATTATCACCTTAATGCAATGAATAGTAATCACTTGCCTATGACATACATGGAAACAGCAGATGTTTGCTTATGATCTAAGATATGAGAATTTATCATCACACCAGTTGTACTGTCAATTAGAGTAACACAAGCATCCTTTGTCAAGGAAAGAAGAACTTCTCTGGGTAATTTTTCACTTTGAGGACTTCCTTTCTTGGACTGATCTGCATTTTCGGTAAATACAGCTACACTAGAAATGCTCAAGGAAACAACAGGAGAATTTGTTCCTGATGCACAATCCCCAGCAAACATGATTGAAAGCTGACTTGTGTCAAACATTGCCACCTTTAAGAAGACAAACCAGAACATAATGTTTAAATAATTGATTATTACAAGTTTCAAGGTGAATAGTGAAATATCAGAAATCTTAATATCTATCGCAAAAGTAGGTTGAATGTACCTGACCATTCTGATAGCCTGCTGCAAGGACCTCCCCTGAAGCTGAATATACTAGAGATTGCACTGGGGAATTCGATGCCATAAATGCAATATGGCAATGAAAGCCTCTCTCATGATGAACGACATGAACTGTACAAAAGTCAAAAGGAGTGTAATTGTTAAAGAAATTAAAACGAGTCATATTTAGAGAAGTATAAAAGTATAAAAAGCCTAGCATAAGTTTCCCTACCAACCTAGTACAGAACTGCAAACCATTTTTATCACAGGAACAAATGATTCAAAAAGCACAAGCATGCTGTACCAATTTTTGATATGGCAGCTAAAATAGTTATTGCACAAGGTCTCTGCTAGTTATCTCAATTGCTCTAACATATGAGCATGCTATATGAACCTACTACAAAACTGCCTACCATTTTTGGAGAAGTTTCCGATCTTGATATCTCAACTCATTTTTTTGTTTCACTAATAAGCATTAAGGTAGATGATATAACCATGTACTATGTCTCTCACTGCTGCAGAAGCATGACATGGTCTCTGCTTGTTAGACTAGCCGACAGGAGGTAGACAAGCATATTGTATGCTAACAAAAGGAAGTTAATTGGCATAACATTGTCTTGATAAGGATGCAAGAAACATGTTCACATGGAAAAGATATATCGCATGAAACAATGGGACAATAGGCAATAGATGACTGAGGCCACATAGCTAGGAATTTTCTTCATCAGAGTTTTGTAATGACACATATGGCCACTGAGATATCTACCTTCTTGCTTAGATTCACTCACAAAGTGAAAGCTTGAACCCCCAGTATGCTCACGGAGTGCATAGATGCGGATCTACAAAGATATAAAACAGAATGTTGTAGATGCTATAAACGACCAACCATTTGGACTAAGCCAAAACTTTGACAGAAAGAACTAACCAAACCACTTGTCGTCCCAACAGCCAAAGTCATGTTTACTGTACTAAAAGCCAGAGATGATACAGAAGCATTTGCTCCATCCAAATTAACATCAGCCACCTGTGGTAAGAATATTTATGACATAGTCTGCAAAACACAAGTATAAATACAGACAAGTATACACATTAGACTGACCTTTCCATCCAAGACAAACATTGGCATCAGAACTGGAAATGTTGCATCCCATATTCTCACAGAACCATCTTGGTAGCCTGCAATGTATATTCTTTCAACAACATGATCTTCATTCAGGGACATCTCACTAGGAACCCCGCCAGTCAAAGGCCATTTCATATTCCCTGATATGAAAGGTGTGGCATTTTGCCTCCCACAAAATTTCTACAGAAAATGCATACAGCTATGATATTATATAAGTCATGATGATGGATTTAAAGAGTAAATATCCATAATACAAGACGAATTATACCTTAAGTGAAACATTTGGAAGTTTCCTTCCGATTAGTGAGCAAAGATTCGTGACTGTTATGTTGGGATCAACAGTAGGAACTGTGACTGGAAATTTCTGTGCTTCAGGCAAAGCATTTTCCCTTTTTGTGTTATGCATAGAAAATAGAGAACCACCATCATAAAAATTCAACTGTCCAGGATTTGTCAAAATAAAAATTGCAGAAGTCCGGCTTTTATCAGGAACTCCAGTATCAGGAATAAGAATCATATCAGCAAAGGATCCGTCAAGCTTGAGGTCCATCCGTGACATGCATCTTACTGATTCTAATCCAGCAGACGATTCCAAGCTAAGAACCTGCAACAAAATGCATTTGCTTTCCATTGGTCCATACCTTTTTATAATGCGAGGTTTGGGAAACAATAAATGAACTCTGCTTTTCCATTTAAGAACGGTAATTGATAAATGGTTGGAACAAACAAAGTTTTTCTTTGGGAAGTATCAATCCATTCCTTTAGAACAAAAGTTAGATATAAGGTTGCTCACATCTGAACAATACAAAAAGAGGTCTTTAGATTTGTTTGGATCTAAACTATGGGTTCTTCCCGCTAGGAATAAACCCATTTCGTCGCCCAGCGCCTCATCTGTGACACCTTTCATTGTACTTATTACAGGAAACTTTCATGGTGGTCATGTTTTTTCTGAACCATGTGATTTATGTCGCCATGCAAAACTAGTGTTAAGTCTCTACACTAAAACTATGTCTACATTAAACTTTTATTGAGTGAACTGATCCAGGTATTGAATATAGCAAAGTGGTATTGGGGTATACAGGTAAATATGAGACCTAACAATGCATAAGTAATGATGAGAATGGGACATGGAGCAAACCGTGAGAACTTCTTCAGATCCCATATCATCACCACCATATACAAAAAGATGCCCTCCTTTGTGGATATCTACTGCTGACCCAGCAGACCAATGCAAGATAATAACAGGAAGCCTACGATTTCCTGAAGCCAGCTGCAGCTTAACAACATTAGATGAAACATCGCTTTGCTTGCCTTGTCTAGAGGATCTGGTTGTCATGTCCCACAGAAGTATGTCTCCTGTTATATAGCCTACAGCCAAGATTGAGCCCCCTTTTGATGCCCAACAAAGAGAGCAAATTTCCCTCTCTTCTTCACTTTCTTCAGTAGTATTGTCTAATTGATCTTCACCAACATCTCTCAGAGCACCGGTTACTTGGCCTTTCATGTGTAAATCCCCAAAGCCTCTTACACAAATTGCACAGTCCTCCGATACATCCCAAAGAACTAACAATCCTTTCTCGAATGCTATTAGCACCCTGAAATATTAAGATTTCGGTTGCTTATTCAAGTGTTTTGGGCTCACAAACTAAATCAATGACAATTCTGCATATCAATGAGAATAATGGGCGAAAACAAAGCAAAGACTTCTTTGTCAAACTTTATTGCAATAAACATGATTTTTCATCTTTTTGACATCCTGACAGATCATCCCTAAACCTTTTTCAAGCTAATAAAACAAAATGATTTTGGAAGTCTCTAACCGTCCTAATATCTTATACTATCAACATGCCTGCTAACAAAATATGTTAATGAATAACACTTATTATTTTATTAACCAAAGTCCTACGGGTTAGATTGAACTGAATAACTTACCTTGTCCCAAAAGTGTCAGGTTGGGGCAGTATTCCAACAATAGGTTGAGGATCCAGTAAGGAGATACCATCTGCTTCTGTGAAAAAAAAAATTGAACCATGAGATGTAAGCTTTCAACCTCAAAGCACAAAAATCATATTAAACCAAATTAATTGTTTTCCTATTCTAATTGGAATAATGAATACCGGCACCAAGTTCATCAAAATCATATTAAGTCAAGTCATTTGCTTATGCGGTTGTGCCTAATGTCAAATATTTCTATGGAAAGTTGAAGCTCCAGAGTAACAGACAACAATAGTCTCTGCTCAGAATTGGAATCTCTTCAGCATTTAACTCCAAGTGTCAGGTATATGAATAGGAGATTTGTACATAATGGAAACCAAGGGAGAAACATATTAGTTCTGGTTAACATTTTGGCGAGAAAGTCAAAAGATTTACCAGCTACAGACTGTATAGGGACATTGTATGGCATCTTTTGAAGTTTCCCATCATCTACATCGTACTTTAACACGGAAAGAAGGCCATTTTCATCTCCAAGGTACCTGAATAAGGCGAGTTCAGGATATAAAAAAGGGCTATCAACTGCTGCAAGGAGATACTGCAAAGTCAACCTAAAAGGTAGTCAAAGAAGAAATCATATGAAATCCTCACATCAGAAAGGTCCCCTCAATTATTGCAAAAGCAGTAATGTTCACATCCCACTGAGAAGAAAAAAACAGTTGCCTAAACTCAAGATTCCATACCTACAAGACAGACATATGTTATATGAAAAAATCAGTCGGTCACTAACACTGCTAGATTGAACATGCTCATAGTACTAGTAGACAGAACAGCTCACACTTGTCTTGGATTTACAATGAAAACGAGTAAAAATGGATTTCCGATGCAACGGCTGCAGTATATTGTAGGCAATAATATTGATTCAAGTAGTGTGTTTGTAATGTTCTTGCACAAAGTTTGAGCGATTGATCAATTTCCTTAGTTATACTTTGTTAAGAGCTATTCTCAACACCATCCATGGACCGAGCTTAACTTAACTCTTACCACGATATTCCAGACTAACAGTTGATAATCTATAGACTGGAATATCCGTAGTTTGTGTACTTGAGAAACATGCAATGAAGAAAGTTGGAGCACGAACACCCACATGAGCATGACACACAAGTTATTGTAACAGAAGGCAATGCCATACCTGGATTTCATTCTCATTAGAAATGGCAACCAAAAGCCCCTGATTCTGTATAAACTGCAATTGGAAATAATTTGTTAGTTGTTGCAACAAAGAAAATGCGGCCAGCGCGCGTGATATTAGAGGTTATGCATAAGCAGCAAACATTGTGGCAAATTAGTTCAACAGGTGAAGGTGGATATTGCGTTCTGATAAGTAAGACAAATATCAGAAAAACGTTACGATGCCCTTGAGGCAGGTGGTTGATATGGAAGGAACCAGAAGAAATATATTTGTTGAGAGAGACTATAATGGAACTTTAGAAATGAAAGTAAGCTAGTAAGTTGCAATGTGCACGGCACGTGCATGGATGGAGAAGAGATTCAATTAAGAGGCAAACCTGCAAAAACTTGTAGGGCACGCTCTTTGGTGATATCAGGAGGCCTTCGATGTTGTCGCCTCCAAATAATTTGATCCTACCGTCCCTGCAGTTTGGAGTGTAGAAATGGTATTAGGCAACCAGATTAACTTGAGCTGAGAGGAGAAGGAAGTGGGGGTTAGAAGGGAAGCTGACAGCGTTGCGACTGCGAGGAGTCGTTGGACGGGATCAAAGGCGAGAAGCGAGGCCGTGTATGGGACGCCGTAGTGAAGGGCGATGTGCGCGTCCATTTGGGGCACATCCGAAGCTGCTGCTGCTCCTCCCTGCAGCAACCTCGAAGAAATGAGGACTAATCAACTGACGGCGAAAAATTACAGGTCCAGCACGGTTCCTCGCAAATCTGAGGCAGCCAAAGGGGCCTCCCGCAGGCAGGAGGTAGAATAGTATAGAGGGGAGAAGTAGAGGAGGAGCTGACCTGATGGTGCAGAGCCTTGTGGAGGAGGCGCTTGGCAAACATCGCCGTCGATCAAGTTTGGTCGCGGCGGGAGGGGGCGGGGGGGGGGTGCA
>LAPY01004410.1:7872-19601 GCA_000970635.1 Eragrostis tef | reverse complement strand
AAGGAGTCGCCCTGCACCTCGGAGCAGCCATGGACCTGCCGCCGAACAGCAGGTTCCTCGCCGTCCGAAGGGCCTCCTCACTTGGCTCGAGCGGCATCACCTCGACCTCGTCGCTTCACTGGCGCGCGACGCCGATCTAGGGTTTCGACGACGCCGTTCAGGCGCCGCAGAGCATGCAGCGAGGCGAGGACCGGCGGCAAACTCACTGGAGAAGGGGAGGACCAGGCTAGAATGAGGCTGGGCGCGGCCGCGCGGAGGCGGAGGGAAAAAATGAGGCGGAATGAGTGGGTGCGGCGGGGGGAGACGGCTTTTATATGGGGGCGCAGGGAAAGAGCCGTTAGGGTTTAGCCATTAGAAGGGCTGGTGGGCTGGTGGGCTGTTTACGGGTCGTGCCATCATGGGCCGTTACATGGGCGTCATCGGGCCGGCCTTTATGCGTGCCAGGCCGTGCTGCCCACTGGGCTGAGGCCTCAGCGCATACACGGCACGGGGGTTAGTGCCGGGCCAGCCCGGCACGAATTTTCATGGGCCGGGTTGTGCTTGGGCCGGGACAAAATCGTCGTGCTTCGTGCCTGCCCATCTAGCCCGGCCCATTTGGACATGTATATCTACACTGTAGAGTGAGGTAGAAAGAACCCATCGTTTTCTTGTGGTTGAGCCAAGCAGCCAATCACAAATCATTGTATACTTACTGTGACTATAAAATTGTTAACTAATCATAGCAAAATTGAACAAATCTACTCACATTTTTTTTGCTGACGAGATTAGATGCAGAACACACCCTGTTTGTAACTGAATATTCATTGTTTTTCTATCTCAATTATAACTTTCCTATTTGTCTAAATAGTATAGTGCACGATCAGTCTCTAAACTTGTTTCACTGATGCAAACTAAATGTTTCTAAATTTTCTTGCTGTGTCATTTTAGTCTATATACTTTTGAAATGCATACAAAATATGACTCGTTGCGTCACTTGTTCAATATACTTTCAAAATATACGAGATGGTGAAATCAATTTTGTAACCATGCAAAAAAATATCAATCTTTTATTCAGCAACTGTGTCACATCATGTCCCGTCCCGTCCCTTCGATAGCCTCGGCCACCCTCAACGACTGCAGAACCACGGCAGCCGACGTGGCAAGCGGCGGGAGAAATCCATCTTTGGAAGAAGCAGAACGCGGCACGCCCAGTCGGTTGGCCAAGAGGAGCGCCCCCACTCACTCCACCTCTGCACCTATGCCCTTCTAGCCTGCATGTAGTAGCTCTCAGCCAGCGGTCTAAACGCTCCACTGGGGCGTTGACTACAGAGAGCACAACTGAAATGGGTGACATGCGAATGCTCAGCCCTAGCTCGCCCATCAGTTCTGCTCGCCGCCGCGATTTTTTTTTTTCTTTTTCCTCTTGAGTCGGGGTGGACGGGGGTTGGCGGACAGGCGGGCGGCGCGCGTGAGCAAGCGGCGTCGAAGGCGAAATGACGGCTTCGCGATTTTTTGTTAGAAGTGTTTTCAGTTTTTTTTTTCTTCGAATTTTGAATCTGATGTAACCTTTTGACCGGGTTTCGGCGAAGACCGGTCCTAAAAATCGTCTACCACTACTGCGTCAAGTACATACGGCGGTACATGAATGCATCCGCGCGCGCTGGCGAGTGGCGCCCAACACGAACCTGTAGACGTGCAGCTGACAGACGCTCGCGCAGGTTCCCAAGGCACGAGGCCCACCGTGCCCTGGTCAGCTGATGCACCGGCGGCCGACGCTGTTGCCGCCCAGCGCCCAGGACGTACGTAAGGAAGGCCTCCTGTTGCTTCGCGTGCTCGATCGGCGGAGACCAGCACTGCACGCGGGGTGGTAGTACGAACGGCGTGGTGTGCTAGTACTAGTAGACGTGCATTGGCGCCGCGCGCGGAAACTGTTGTGTTGACGGAGTACGATCAATCCGTCAGGAGGATCCCCGTTTCGGCGCTGGGCACGTTGGGTTGGCACAGTGCACGACTGTGGTGTGGTGGCACCTCTCGCACTTTTCTCATCCCATGCATGGAGGGAGCTCACTGCCGAGGCATGTGTTCCGTCGGCCATCCTCCAGACGCATCTGGTCCGCCCAAATCCATGGCCACCAGACGCGCGCTCCCGTTCTTGTTCCTCTTCCTGCCGGCTGCCATGGAGGCTGAAGCCGTCGACGCCGAGCTCGCGCGCCGCCGTTCTTCTCGCTGCCCCATGGGTGCCGAGGCGCACGCGGCTTCGAGCAGCATCTCGTCCGCCCAAATCCATGGCCAGCAGACACGCGCTCCCGTTCTTGTTCCTCTTTCTGCCGCTCGCCGACGTCCTGCGCACATGGGCCAGCGCGTGCCATCCGAAGGACCTCTGCTCCCACCGATGACCAGGTCGCGGCGCTGCAGCTCCCCTATCAGGGGCTCGCGAGCCCATCCCCACTGCCGCGCATGCTGGCCTCGCACGCCGGAGGGGCTTGGGCGGCCATGGCGTGCTCGAGCGAAGGAGAAGAGATACGGGGCAGTACAGGTGCGAGAGGTTGGAGCGGTGGCGGGCCCCATGAGTGCGCGACGCGACGGTCGCCGGCAGGAGCGACGATGGCTGTGTCAGGGGCCATTTCTCTTTCATCCACACCAGACAATTCCTAACCTGCTCTTATCATTTTAACTCTGGACACAAACATAAAGAGAGATAGAAATATGAGTACAGGAAAGATAGATAGAGGTATCGATATATTTGAAAGAGAAAAAACGCATTAAAAATAAGAATGACATTATTTTAGAAAAACGAAAATAATTTGGAACCGGAGTGATGAATACAAGTCTCTCAATTACTCCTACCTCTACGGATCCAGACCCAGCAACAGTACTCAGCGTCTATTGCCTCGGGCCCTCGGTCACCGTCGTCGACGGCAGCTCCATGCATGGCAGATTGGCAGATTCGGCGTATCGGCGTGGCGTGAGAAGTCCATCTTGGGCAGAACGCGGGGTACCGGCATGGCGTGAGAAATCATCTTGGCAGAACGCGGGGTCAGTGTCCGCTACGGCACGCCCGGTGGTTGGCCACGAGAGCGCCATCACTCCATCTCTGCTAACGAAGCGCAGCGCCGGCGGTGTGAACGCTCCATTAGGTCGTTGACCAGAGCGAGCACAACTAGCAGCGCCGGCCTCTCGCACCAAGAACTCGACGACCAACATGTTCTAGAGTACGCGATTAACGATCCGCTCAAGCTATTAGTTTATTTTTAGGAACAAAGGATGTATTAATTCAAATGCAAGATAGAAATGGGATGAAATCGACCCGTCAAACTTTTTTCGTGCCACAGGTCAAACGGTGGGAGCAGTTTCTATCGAGAGAAGATCCGGCCTTTCCTCCACTGCTGCTGCTTTGGGTATTGATGGTGCCTGTGCCTGCCAAGTTACTGTACATGGCGCGAGAAACTGGAGCTCGAAGTAGTATAGGTTCCCAAGGCACAAGGGGCCCAGCGTGCGACCGGCACCGAAGGATTTGTGAATTGTGATCAATGGTCGCCACGCGCAAGCAGCGCCACACACACACACGACACGTTTCGGTTCACGTTCTGGGCTACTCGGATCTGCACAGGGCTTGTTCCTTTTAACCTTTTTCTTTCTTTTCTTTTTCTCTTTCAAAAAAAAATGACGCTCTATCGCGATGATGACCAAGCAAAGTTCTTCAATTTTCTAAGCTACTAGTTCCAGACAACACTTTTTGCACAGCAAGTTATCGAAGCCTTTATCCAAACGGATATACTCCTACATCTAAACTGAAGCCAGTCTGGCTATATAGGTACTGTAATATACACCAAACATGATTGTAAAATCACGGCTTTCACTACCGAGAGAAACACGTACGACTTCCACTAACGAGAGAAAAAAACATTTAATCGGAAAAAAGAGAAAAAAACATTTAAAAATATTTAAAAAATAGGACTGAAGTTTTAATCATCAGCGATCATGTCACCAACCAAAAACACTACCGAAACCAGACCTTTCATAATATCACAATAAAAGTGTGACGAATTCGCGAACAAAAGCACAATTTTTTTTTTGTCTGGCAACGTAATATTGCGTTCTTAGTTTTGCAATACTTGATCTTCTCAATAACGATATAAATCCAAAGGTGATGGTGTGTTGGACTACTTAAACTTGCAGTTTTAATGTAAAATTTTGTTTGATAAAAGTTTCATGTGTGGGAGTATGTGGATATAAGAGCGATTAAGTGTTAGTCTCATGTTGAAATGCCTAAAAAAGAATAAGGGCATGTTTGGTTGTTGTAGTTTCTTATTCAAAATCAAAGTATTAAGAAACCAGGTTTTAAAAGCCAGAAGCAAGCAAAATCATAATTTTAAAACAAAGCGATAAGGAGTGGGGCTTTTAAAACTCCAAAATGGTTGCACTTTTAGCTATATACCATGGTTTTCAAAACTGCAAAACTTCTAACATCTGAACACTTTCATACTTCTCAAAACTAAAGTATTTTTACAAAATATTCTAAAAATATTTTGTATTCCCTCTACAACAAAGGATCCAGACCCAGCGACGCGCAAGATCAGATCGAAAGCCATCAATTGATCCATAGAGAGAGAGAGAGAGAGAGAGAGAGAGAGAGAGAGAGAGAGAGAGAGAGAGAGAGAGAGAGAGAGAGAGAGAGAGAGAGAGAGAGAGAGAGAGAGAGAGAGAGAGAGAGAGAGAGAGAGAGAGAGAGAGAGAGAGAGAGAGAGAGAGAGAGAGAGAGAGAGAGAGAGAGAGAGAGAGAGAGAGAGAGAGAGAGAGAGAGAGAGAGAGAGAGAGAGAGAGAGAGAGAGAGAGAGAGAGAGAGAGAGAGAGAGAGAGAGAGAGATCCATAGAGAGAGAGAGAGAGAGAGAGAGAGAGAGAGAGGATGTCGCACTCGCCGATGAAGCCGGTGAAGATCGAAGGCGTCGCCAAGGCGGAGGACGGGGGCCTCCTCAACATCAAGGTGGTGAGCCAGACGGCGCCGGACACTTCTTCAGCATCAAGCGCGGCGTGAGGCTGCGGCGGCTCATGGACCTCTACTGCGGCAAGAACTCGCTCGACCCCAAGACCGTGGTGTTTCTGGGCCCCGAAGGCGGGCCCATCAAGCCCGCTCAGACGCCGGAGGAGGTCGGGCTCTAGGACGGCGACGAGATCAGCATCATGATCCAGCAGCTAGGTGGTGCCGAGCACTTGAATGCCAGGAATCCTTAGATTAAGGAACGGAGGGTGTAGTACTCTACTACTGGAGTAGTACTAGTACGTAGTAGTAGTCGTCGAGTTCTTTCTAACAATCTCCCTTTACACTACAAAAAAAATGATTATTAGTCACCAAGCTACTTGCCAACAAGCTTGGTCACATTGTGGTGGCTAAAATCTTGTCACTATATGTATATAGTGACTAAGAATTATAAATGTTGGTCACTAAAACTTTATAGCATCCAACACAACCTTGGTAACTATATATAATATTGGTCATAAAATTTTTTTATCCACTAATAATCTCAAAGTTGGTCACTATTGGTCAACTTTTAGTGACCAACAAAAGAAAAAATTTCTTGGTCACTAAAATTTGGTGACTAAAAGTCTATTTTCTTGTAGTGCTATTTTGTAGACCATGCAAGTATGCAACCCATGCTTTGATCTTTGCATGCGACAAGAGTGTGAAGAACCTACCAAAAGTACACAGCCTTTTGGTTGCTGCAAGTAGTATGAAATTAGGGGCTAAAATGTGTAGAGGTCGGGCTAACATTTGCGCAGTTGGATTCTGTAATGGGTAGCTTCCGCCACAGTTGAAACCGTTTTTATGTCGGCTAATTTTAGCCTTGTCATGTACTTCCTGCACATTTGCTTGCTTCACGGTTGTATGTGGCAATTTTTATCGTTTTCCCCTTTTCACGTATAAAAAAGTATCATGCTGTTGACGATTTTTGCATGCCACTTTTTTTTTTCGCTTGCGCGCGCATGTTGCTATTGCACTTCCAAAAAGCACTGGTTGGCCGCTTTTGTTTTGCTCGCGCGCGGTGTTTCGCGGCCAACAAATTCTTTTGCGCTTGCATGGAGCGCGCTGTTGGCGCTGCTTTTTTTCGTTCCCGCTACACATTGTCCAGCTCGCGCCGTTGTTGGACTTTTTAATTTATTTTCCCTCGCGCTGTTCGCTCCAAATTTTTCACTCGGCTGGCGGCGTCGTACAGGGACGCCGGCGTGACGAGCTTCGCTGGATTGAGACGGCAGCGACGCCCGGCCGGGGAGCGAGCGACGCAGGCAGGAGCGATAGGCGAGCGACAGGCGTGCGTCTGGTTTGCGCTGGGAGCGGATCAGAGGCGTTTTAATTCCATCTCACGGAAGCCAAAGCGCAGCACTTTTTTTCCTCGGGACTGTGCAACGCTGGGGGCAAAATCGGAAGGAAGTGAAGCATAAAGCCATAACGAACAGAAATATGAAACCTCGTCCTTCTCCAAGAACGACCAAAAAAACGAGTATGGAGGGAGTACAATAGATCGCAAGTGCTATGTAAACATTTTTTTCTATGTGCCATGTAAACATTTTACATTGATAAATGTCCATGCCGGCTAATCAACGGAATCATTCTTACTTTGGTCGTGATCTACGAGGAAAAAATTCTGAGAAGAAATATGCATGCACTCGTAAAAAAACAAGTAGCGTGGCGCGGTGAAAAGCATTTGACTCGTGATCAACATTCCCTGTGTACATGATTTTATTCAGAAGGAGTTCCTCTTTAGAAATGGTTTGTTGGAACGTACATGTGATTAGTGTGGCCGAAGGATACTAAGAAAATGGGGGCCGTTAATTTAATTTCCAACATAAATGCATGTCAATCTGTACTACAGTACTATATAAGTCATTTTTGTATGCTCTACTTGCCTCACCTTTGTGAAATTTCTTAACACAAAAAATGTATGTTGCTTACTTACCACTGCACCTTGGATTTTTCTGCCAAAATCTGACCATTACATCGCAATGTTCTTATGATCAGATTTTGCCAAAACCATGTCAATCTATAAACCGCAGCATTAAAACCCCACGCCGCTCTGCCTGCTCGCCCTACCGACCCTTCGCCTCCTTTCCCACCAGTGGCGACTGCTCTCCTGCGATGGCCGCCCCGCCGTCGCCGCGGCCGCCGAAGGCGCCCTCCGGCGGCGGAGACGTCCCTCTCTCCCTCTTCCTCGACACCGACCTCGGCACCCACCTGGCCCTGCTCGTCGCCCCCGACACAACCATCCGCCGCCTAAAGTGTATGCCCCTGACGTTTCATCCCCGTCCCCCTCGTTCTGATCGGTACTGATTCTTGTTTTGTTCTCTTCGCAGCGCAGGTGGCCGAGGAACACGCCGTAGTCTTCCCCGAGCTCGGTCCTGTCGCCGTCAAGTCCTTCCAGGTGCTATTTCGTCATTCTGACCGGCGTTTATTTCCCCACTGAATCGTTGCGTTTGTGATAAGTTTATCAGGGTTAATTAGAGTTATTTCGGCCTAGCGTAGAGTCGATTTTGTGCTGATAAGCGTGCCTAAGAATTTCTGAGTCTTGCTGGGGGGGGGGGGGGGGGGGTTCTAGAAATGCTGCCAAGCAGTGATGATGGATCCGATTTCTCAATGTCACATTGTCACATGAAGTGTAACATGTGAAGGTTAGGCTAATTCTTACTACTTTTTGTGGCAATGTCTGTAACGTCCCGCCTCCCCGAGGCCGGGTCCGCTTACGCCTGGCAGCTCTCTAGGACATCAAGACTAACCCCACAGACCAACACATGTCTTTTCTGCGCACTTTGTCCTCACTCATGCACACCCGGGAACGACTTCCCGGTCGGTCACCCATCCCGAAATTGCTCCAGGCCAAGCACGCTTAACCTCGGAGTTCTTTCGAGATGAGCTTCCGGAAAAGAAGTTGCAACTTGTTGACATGAGTATTCTATCAATCCTATTAAGCCTTGGGCCAGGATGTCACAATGTCCCTGCCAGCTCTTTTTCCCTGTCAAAAGAAAATCTTCTCCTGTGGAATGGAAGTCTGTTCCTTGTAAGTTGGAATAACTGATGTAATTATTAGTTAATGCTGCACGGTAATCCCTTGTGACCTTGGGAATTGATTATCACCTATTGAACATGGCATCGAGCCTCTTTCTGTGAACCAAAATGGCATGAGCTCAATTGACTAGTCATGGATAATTGACAGAGTAACTAGCAATTGAATGTTTACTAAACTACCATATTAGAAACTTTCAAAGGTAATTCCTGCTTCTAAGAATGTTTGCTTTTCATCAGGTCCATCGGAAGGGTGCATTGTATCACCTCTCTGAATCAATGATAGTGACGAGTGCCTTCACCAGAGTCAAGAGTGGGTACTTTCTCCATGTCAAGATGGCAGAGGCAGCAGCGTCTATGCACTGCCGCCAAGTTGTTCCAGAAATCTATGGAAGGAAAACGAGTGAAGGTCATACTGGAATTCATGTAGAGAAGCATGTTAGGGAGCTGCCTGCTGCAACACCAGAAAAGGCTAATGATACGCTTGCTCATGGGCCTGGAGGTACACCATAAGACTTTAATCTGGCATATGAAACATACCAAGCTAACATTACTACTCTTTCCTAATTTGCCTTTTGTTTATGAAATGGTTACCAATGTGCTTGATTAGTTAACCACGCATTTGAACTGGATCAAGTTTCTGTATTCCCAGAGTGAACTTTTGTTGCATGCTTCGAGATTAACATTTATGTTTCTAACCCGATTGAACCTAAAACTCCCAGGCGTTCTTTTCTGATGAGTTGTTTTCATTCATGATTGAAACATTTCTTGAATGTTTATGCAATTTTGTTATCAAAAGTATGTGGTTAGTAGTCTTAAGTCATCATCCTTGAAGCATGAGGTTGAAGCAGACACTTTTCCAAATCTTATAACGTAATCCCTCTTTTGTACTTTATCTCTTGTTACTGCAGAGTTATTTACTATATCTTCTTTTAATGCGGTGGTGCTACGTACTGCAGTGTTTAATAATGTTCATGCACATTATGCAGTGCCGGATGATGGCCTGTTGCCACCCTCATCAGAGCTCAATGCTGAAACAATGGCAAGTGATGCAGATATCGATAAATCTTCAAAGGAAGCCAATGTCTCATATTTTGTGGATGCAGATGCAAAGGACCTTTTGAATGGCAATCAGGACTGTGATATTGATGGTGTTGTTGCTGACGACAAGCAAATTAGGATAGAGGAGGATATGTTGGGAGAGATACATGTTAGGGATGATCTTTCTCAAGGAAAAGAGTACAAAAATGCTAAGAGGACTGGTTCTATTCACTTGTCAGCTACAGATCCTAGAATACCTAATGAATCTGACGGTAGGGATATAACTGAATCAAGTAGGGCTCCATTGGAAACAAACCGTACTCATGGGGATCTTTTAACTTCTTTTGGGCAAGAAGTAAATGACAATATACCTGAGGATTCTCTCCGGATAGAAAATGCAAGCACTGTTGAAAAGAAGAAAAGAAGAAAAAGGCATCAATTGACACCTTCCAAAACTGTTTCTGCTCAAGAAACAACAAAATTACCTGCACAGTCTGTGGAATTATCAAAATCAGGTAAATTCTGTGTCCATCGAAATATGGTTTATTACAGTACACTACTGGGCTACTCCTATCTTCTGAAGTTCATCTGAAATCCGTCATGAAATTCTATGGTCCATTAGTATTCTTTATGCTTGAAGTATTCACAAAGATTTTGGTGACATGCATGGTACACCATGAAGCTTCTTAGTGTCAAATGTTTAGGTTTGGTTATTTTGTTGAGTTATCAATGCGACATTGTTTAGTGCATTTTTGGCTCCAAAATCTTATAATTCTTTACGGTTGAATATTTGCAAATCCACCTCAATACTATGTGTATATATATATATTCTATCTGGAGTATTTCGGTTGCTGATGTAGAGATATTAATTTCCTTTCTTTCTCTCTCAATTATTTAGGGGATGATGCTTATGGGGTTGAATTGACTAAGGGAGATGGAAGAAGTAAAGCCAGATCATTTGTTTTGATGTTATCATCAAAACCTGATGATGAAGGCCAGGGAGGCAAACATATTCAGTTTGTGAATGATGCTCAAGCATCTACCGAGCTAACTTCTGAACATGGGAATTTTGACCGTGCGCATAATGGTGATATACACCCTTCCATAGTTGATACCATTGATTCCACTGCTGAAGTTCCAGCTATTGGTGAAAAATTTGTAGAAGGAAGCAATGACCCTTGGGATGAAGGGGGGAAGCATGGAGAAGCAAAGCAACATGAATACAATGAGGAAAATCATGATGGAGGTGTAGCTGGAACAAGTAACGTGGAGAAAGATGTCAAAAGTACAGATGCCTCGGAGAAGAGGCCCACAACTGATAATGTTTCTCAAGAGAATAAGCGCAGGAAAGCAAAGAAGGTTAGTTCTGTTGACTTGGCTTCTTTGGATACAGCTGACAATAAAGAGATGCTTGGGCATCTCAGAAAATGCAGGCAGATCAGATAAAGTTTATACTGAAAGGGAGATCGTCCATGGCTCTTCTCTGGGGCCTGTATCAGACAATGTGCAGCATGGGGACCCAAATGTTATAGAAAATCGAAAAGGTGATGGAAAGAGAAAGAGAAAACGAAGACGACAGTCAGAATCCTCAAAAGGTGCTGCTCCTAATCAAGATCAAGCAAAATCACCTGAACATGTTACGAAGGGTAGCCCGATACAACACACAAATTTTTCTTCCCTAGATGCTCAACAAACACAAGGTAATTTAGAAGGAGCAAGAGTTAGTGGCCACACAAATTCTGCCCCCCTAGATGCACAACAAACACAAGGTGACCGCAGTAAGTTTGGTGAAAGTCTGGATATGGCAGCAGCAAATATGATTGATGAGATATTGGCAGATACAAAATCTCAAGACAGATTAAATAATTATTTGAGTGAAGATGTGCCAACTGGACTAATTCATCTAGACAGCAATCGGAATGCACTAGAACTTCCTGAATCCACTGATGCAGCATTGCCTCCGAAATATCCTAAAACAATTGACTCTGAAGATCACTAGATGATAGCAAGCAAGTGTGAGCTATAAGCATGTAGGTACACATATATAGCACGGAAACAATCATATCAAGCAATCACATGATAAGCACAATATCTACTACACGCATATAAGATAGACATGATAATAAATGCAAGTAGTAAAGAGTAAGAGATTGCTCATCGATTTTTTTCGTGGACTCGGAAGGATGGCGTCTTTCCTTACTCCACGTTAGGTCACTCTCGCCGGAGTCTCGACCCGTCCCTCCGCTCGATATCGATCCCTTCTAGAGCACAACTCCACTCCTCGAGCCGGTGATGTTCCTAAGAGCACGCTTCACCCTCCAATGCTCTCTTTCTTGGAACCATCCACCGCTCCTTGAGTGAAGTCTCAGGCACGTCCCGCCAGCAACTTCGGATGCTCTTCTGAAAGTAAGGATCCGTACGTGATACGGTCCAAAGGGCGCTTCACTCATGATGCTTCTTTCGAACAGGAAGCTCAAAGACCGTGTACAAACATGTAGTGACTTCCACAGTCCTCTTGGCAAGTTCACTACCAACATCGCCTCTCTATGATCACACTAATTCTAGAGATGGATAGATGCTCTTAACCCTCTCAAGCACTAAAATTTCCTCTCTAAATCTTCTCCATGTGCTTCTCTTCTTCCTCTTGGCTTCCAC
>LAPY01004405.1:8067-24418 GCA_000970635.1 Eragrostis tef | reverse complement strand
CGGTAGTAATCGGTCAAGCCTTCGATCCTTCCAAGCTTTTGTGCAGTATAATATCTAATCACTAGTTGCAATTCTTGCACTTAATTATCAAATTCAAGACTTGATATGCTATTTTTTTCTTATTTATCAAATTCCTTGGTATATTTATTTTTTTACCGTATTATATATGGTTTATAGCATATTAGGATATATGAAAATTTTTGGCACGGCATACTCTTCGGTAAAATCCTAGGTCCGCCACTGGGGGTCGGGATCTCATTGTGAACAAGTACGCAACGATGATACTCCTGGTTAATCAGCCAATTGTTTATATTCAAACTGTAGTTCATGCTTTTCAAAGTATATCTCTAGGGTCTTGTTTTTTCTCTAACCATACATATATAGCTAAAAAAAAAAGCGGAAGTGCTTAAGTTGCTACGCACTTCCCACGCACTAGTCTGACGTGGCTTGAAAAAAATAGTCCCTTTCGTGAATTAAGGAGTGGCCCACGTAATATCAAACCAATCTGATGCTGCCACATCAGCCTGTGCGTAAGAATCGCGTGAATTATTTCGTAGTTGTAGCAGCGCTCAAAAAAAAAGGGAACATCTCCTTAAAAAAAAAATAAGTATCTGAGGTCGTTGATATCATCTTCGAAGGTCACTTGTGCCATTGATGCTCTTTTCAAAGGTGTTTCTTGTTGTCCGAAATCCTTCGGGGTCACTTCGCCTGCGCTTTTCATGGCTGCCAACTTGCATGTGTATCAAAGTGTCTTTGAAAATGATATTCTCTGAGCTTTCACTATCAGCCATGGTTTTATGGGCCATGTATTCTTCGATGTCTGTCTTGATTGCGAAGGTGTCCTTGCGGTTTTTGCTTGGTGATGATCTTGTTTTCTCTTCATCGTTGGTTCGGCCCACGGACGGCGCCAAATGTTGGGGGATCGAAGGTCAGAAGGTGACGCGTCAAAGCCCTCCAATGTGTAGTTGATGCTGACTAGCTTATTCTTGATCGTCGAAGGTGTTCGCGTTCTCCAGACCGACTCGGCGAAGCCCTCTTCATGCTCGAAGTCACGGGTCGAAGGTGATGGTGCTGGCGAAGCCCTCCTCTTGGCCCGAAGACGTCGATCGAAGGTTAGCTTGATCAAGTTCCCTGCTGTCCAAGACGTGCGAAGCCCTCCTTGGCCCGCGATGCCGGGCGAAGGGGTTGAGCGTTCAGAGAAAGTTGAGTGCGGTTCGAATGCTTGTTACTTTGGCTCGTGGCCCGAGAATCAGATGATGTTACAGGACCGTCTCCCTCTATATTTATAGAAGGAGCTAGGTCATATTTACAATCGTGCCATTGGGCATTCTGTCGCGGCTCTCCGCTTGGTGACCTTGAGTTGAGCGCTTCCCTAGCGTTATCCAAGCTCTCTTTTCACCTTCAATGATACTTGTCAATCGTGTAGGTTGCCACGGCTTCGGTTCAGTCTTCGGTAATATTCTTCGCGCACGTCTTGCTTCGAACGGCAGTCCATCCTTCAGTAAGATCGCAGCCATCTTCCCAACAACTAACACTTTGAGGTAATTATTAACCACGTCACCACGTGAGACGTCGCAATTTTGATTTTTTTTCATGTTTGTTCCCTTATGACTTACTCCCTCGGTATTTCTTTTCCTGACGTTTCAAAGAACGGATTTGCACTGCAATCAGTCTAAATTCTGTATAATACGTCACAAATAAATACAGATGCAAGGCACCGATCATTCTTAGCAGATGTATTTTTGTTTTGCAAGAGTAAAAGGTGAATATTGATAACCAACGATTTGCACTTGCATATTTCCATAAGGAGGATTAGGTAGAAGTTTGTGCACGTCGATGTTAAGATAAAAATGGAGCAAATTATTGGTATTACTGGAATCATAACGTTTTGTATCAAGGAAAAGCTAAGATAAAGCCAGGATAACTGAACTAAACAACCTTTCAAAGCCTCAATGTCAAATAATTCTGAATGCAAAATTTTATTAGTCTGCAGTAGAATTATCTCAAGATACGTGCATGAGTGCAAAGATGTGTTCACTAGAAGAAACATGCTCCATTTTCCAATAAGCATATGGTTTCTTATATTTTCAGGTACCTGCGCAATCTCTTGTGAAGCATCTTATCATACACGTCAAAACTGGATTTGCTATTAAGGCCGTAAGAAGGATCATAGTAATCAGAATGTTCATCAGAGTCGACAAGGACTTTCCAACTTAAGTATTCGATCATGAGGCAGGTAGAACATTCACCAATGTCGCTTCCATCAGGCTGAAGTTCCTCACGGTAAGATTCCATAGAATAAAAATTCTTCTTAAATTGTTCGGTCGTCAGGCTCTTCGTCTTGCGGCGGTAGTTTTTTACCTTTTTCCTGAGACTGCTCGGGGAGTAAGTATCTCCAAGGGCATTTTCTAATATGATATTTTGGCAGTTGCGCTTGTTGAGGCCCTCATGATTAATTCTGTAAAAACCACTGCAATAACCATAGTTGTCCGTATTAAGTAGTCTGGTGGTCAGTTTATTCGTTGTGATCCGCCACAAGGGAGATTTATCTCCACCCTGAGCATTCTTCATGACAATATTGCGGCATTGCAGTATATCATTGGACTCCAAGTAGGGGCACTTCTCAAGGATGGCCCTCAGCCCTTGAGTGGTGAGGTCTTTGAGGTAGAGCTTGAGGGAGTGCAGGTCATCCACTATGTCAATCACCATGTCTTCCTTGTCCTTCACCTCAGAAATACTCCACTGCCTCCGGTAACCTCTGAAACCATGTTGTAAATGAGATTCACATGTTGAACATCCAATAGTAGGGCTGCACACGGCCTCATAACCTCTGAAATAATCCTTGGCATTCCGGTCATACACGAGTAGCTTCATGTTCTTGATCCGAGCACACATAGGTCGCAGTGCGTCATCCATGATGATTTTGCGGCATTTTTGTATGTCGAGTAACTCCAGGAGCAGACAGTTTTCGAGGATGGCTTCAAGTCCTTGGTTAGTGATGTCACTGTAGATGATCTGCAAGGAACGAAGCTCATGCATTGTGGCGATTGCCATGGCTTCCCTGTCACCTAATAAGTCATTTGGATAGCACTCAAAAAACATGTAGAATGTGTCGATAAGTATTAAGTGCTTCACGCGTGGGCAAGCCATGGCAACGTCCTTCAACGCCTCTAGAATGTCGACATGCCTACACTTTGAAAACTCAAGCTCCTCAAGAAGAGGGAACCGCTTTACGGCCTCCCTGAATCCTAGGCGTGAGATTTCTCCACATCGGATGAGAATAAGGCTCTTTAGCAATGGAGCCCTGCACGTACATAAAAACAAGAAAGTGCTCTCTCTGGTCAGTATTTATTGGCCTACCCAGTTAAATAAACGTAGACCAAAGAATATGATGTTGGCACATAGAATTCCCTATTAATTAGTACAACGACATAACATGAACATATATATATGGGGGTTATGGAAGAAACATTATCTTGTTGCAGAGCGAGTATACAATGCAAATAACTGTCTTTCAGGTATACTATTAGTTTTTTATTTCTGATATCTGCGTGGCTTGATTTTGAATCAAATTCGATCGTAAACTAATACAGTGCGCGTAGAATAAAGTCATCAATTGGAGGTAATTTGCCAATAAAAAAAAGTCAAAACCGGAAGGAGGAATCATACTGGTGGGCGAGGAAGAGGAGGAAGTTGTCGTCGAAGCCGGTGCCCACCCCCAGAACGCCTCGCACTGCCCTTGGCTGCGCACCAAGGTGTCGGCCGCCATCTTGCCGGCGTCAGCTAGACCGCGGCCGGCGAGCCCCTCGGGTCCGCGCATGTCGATGCAGCGCCAGAGCTCGGGCTTCTCGCGCGCGGCGAGCCGCCCATGAGCGGCACACCTTGTCAGCACTCAACATGATCTCAACCTGGTCGAGCCTGTGAAAGATGGACGAGATGAGATCCGGTGGCAGCTCCGCCCAGTCCCGCGACGGCACCGATTCCAGCGACCGCTGATGACGTCGTAGGCGCCGGCGACGAGCAAGCGCCGCCTCCACCGCAGCGAGAATAGTCCATGACGCCATCCAGCGATTAGGCGGTTAGGATCCGATAGATCTATTATATATAGATAACAAAAAGACAAGGCCTTGCGGAAGGATGAATTAGGAAATGACTAGATCCTCGGCATTGTATCCTTTCATCTCCAACAAAAAGTTGTGAAATGTTTTTTTAAAAAAGCTATGAAAACTTTGCTACATGTTTGTTGGCTACTAAAAAGTGGCCATGCTTGTTGGAGACCATATGTATATTCCATATAATTTGAGTTTTCAATAGGACGTTGGTCCCCCATTTTTTTTTTATTTTTAGTAATTAATAAATCCAGAATTTTAAAAACAGTGATCATTAACCAAATTTTTATTAATGAGAAGGCCGCTGTTTTGCTTAGCGTCCGGAATCGAACATTGTTTTGACGTTGTTCCGTTCCACGTCCTCAAGGTGGTGCCGCCGCCGGGCCCAGACCAGACTCGAGCGCATGCCATCGCCTCGCAAGTCGCAACTGCATCCCACGCCGCCGCTCCCGTCTTCTTCGCACCTGAAGAAACTAGCACCGCCGCCGCTCCCTTGGCGTCCGTCGACTATGGCCTTGCCGTCCATCTCATCAACGTCGAAAGTGCGGCTACCAATTTGGCTGCTGTAGACTCCCCCGCCCTGTCCATCGTCTCCGTCCTCCTTGCTTTGGTCTGGAATCTCTGGATTCACAAGGACCGTAAAAATTCACTCAACTCTTTCGTAGCCATTATTTATCGTCCTGCAGACATTATCTGAATGTTTGAATAGATGAACAAAGTGCAAGCTAGAGTTAGTACTAATTGGGCAGAACTGGGATCTCATTCTGATCAAGTATGCAACGGTGATACACCTCTTAAATCAGCCAACTGTTTATATTTAAACTGTAGTTCAAGCTTTTCAAAATATACTTCTAGAGGTCTAGTAAAAAACGGAACATCTTCTTTTGGTTGTCGATTCTACGTGACCCAAATTCTATGTGAAATATTGTAATAAGTATATGAGATCCGCACCTTGACTACTAGTTGTCATTTTATTGTTAGTAACTTTGAAATACTAACATTTTGAGGTAATTATTAACCAAGTCACCACGTGCGACGTCACAATTTTGATTTTTTTTCATGTTTGTTCCCTTATACTTATTCCCTCGGTATTTCTTTTCCTGACACATTAAATGAAAGGATTTGCATTGCAATCAGTCCAAATTCTTTATAATACGTCACAAATAAATACAGAGGGAATACTGGCCAAGCCAATTTCAATCCCAAGCAAGGCACCGATCATTCTTAACAGATTTATTTTTGTTTTGCAAGAGTGAGAAAGTGAATATTGGAAATCGAAAGAGGATGAAGAATGGTCCTTTTTTGAACATTGAAACTAAATTCAATGGACAAAAGTGCATGGCAAACCGACTTCGGCATCTTATAAGTTTCTGGAATCTCTCCAGATTGTTTGTTTTGGGTGAATTATTGGTAGGCTTTAAGTTTCTGCAAAGTCAAAGGAAAATTATAAACATGGTAATTGATCATCTTGTATAAATCATATAGAATCCTTAGTTTTGCCCGTCATTCTACTGTTTTACTATTCATCTACTGTTTACTGTTCCTCCGCAGCGCGTCGATCCTTGCCGTTCGCTCATCGCGGGAGCAGCCTCGGTCGTCCGTGCGAAGCCTTATCCTGTTTCCAAACACGTCGGCGCTCCCTCTTCTCCCCGACCAGCCTCGACCTCGCCTTCTCCCCCGCGGCATGCTCCCCTGCCCTTCTCCCGTCAGCCGCGGGAGGCCAGCGCCGACGGCCTCCAGAACGGATCGATCCACCACTTCCTCTCCCTCCTCTCGCAGATTAGCAAAGGAGAAATGGAGGTGCAGATAGCACAGGGACAACGCTCAGCTCAAACCGCTAAGCCAAGGGCCACGCCAAGGCATCCGATGGCATGATTGTAAATATGATCATTCCCCCCCTTATAAATATTGGGGAAGATGATCCTGTAAGACATTTGTTTTTCGGGCCACGAGCCAAAGACAAGCATTTGCATCGCACTCAACTTTCTCCGAACGCTCAACTCCTTCGTCCAGCATCGCGGGCAAAGGAGGGTTTCGCTTAACCGAACTACAGGGAATCTGAACGTGAACACCTTCGTCCGGGGCTTCGAGACCTGGAGGAGGGCTTCGCACGCATCAACCAGCAACTTCGACCACTAAGGAGGGCTTCGCAAGACCACACTGAGACCGCAACGACCTTCGATACCTCCGAACAAGACAAGACTTCATCAACTCTACGTTGGAGGGCTTCGACACGTCACACGAAGACCTTCGATCCTCCAACATTTGGCGCCGACCGTGGGCCAAACCCACTATGAAAAGAAGATAGCATCGAAAGATGACACAATCGAATGTCACCCGCATACAACAAGAACAAAGCAAAGAGCAAGGAGGAAGACCAAAAAAATACACAAAGCAGAAGGTGTTTCATTCATTCAGAACAAAGTTATAGAGGTGCAAATTGAAGCCAAAGACCGTTCAGAAGCATTCAAAGCAAGAAACAACACAAAGAAGAAATAAGAAAATACAAAGGTCTACTTCTTCGATTTATTACGAGTTCGACTAGCCACCCCAGCTGGCTACGAAGGCCTAGCTTGCCTATCTTCAAAGCCTTCGTCATCGCTGATAATAATCACCCCCGGAGGAACGACTTTGTTCGAAACCATACCGAAGCCTCTCTGACCCACACAAAGGTCAACAAATGCCGGCAAAGAAGAAATGGAGGTGCAGATAGCACAGGGACAACGCTCAGCTCAAACCGCTAAGCCAAGGGCCACGCCAAGGCATCCGATGGCATGATTGTAAATATGATCATTCCCCCCCTTATAAATATTGGGGAAGATGATCCTGTAAGACATTTGTTTTTCGGGCCACGAGCCAAAGACAAGCATTTGCATCGCACTCAACTCTCTCCGAACGCTCAGCTCCTTCGTCTAGCATCGCGGGCAAAGGAGGGCTTCGCTTAACCGAACTGCAGGGAATCTGAACGTGAACACCTTCGTCCGGGGCTTCGAGACCAGGAGGAGGGCTTCGCACGCATCAACCAGCAACTTCGACCACCAAGGAGGGCTTCGCAAGACCACACTGAGACCGCAATGACCTTCGATACCTCCGAACAAGACAAGACTTCATCAACTCTACGTTGGAGGGCTTCGACACGTCACACGAAGACCTTCGATCCTCCAACATTTGGCGCCGACCGTGGGCCAAACCCACTATGAAAAGAAGATAGCATCGAAAGATGACACAATCGAATGTCACCCGCATACAACAAGAACAAAGCAAAGAGCAAGGAGGAAGACCAAAAAAATACACAAAGCAGAAGGTGTTTCATTCATTCAGAACAAAGTTATAGAGGTGCAAATTGAAGCCAAAGACCGTTCAGAAGCATTCAAAGCAAGAAACAACACAAAGAAGAAATAAGAAAATACAAAGGTCTACTTCTTCGATTTATTACGAGTTCGACTAGCCACCCCAGCTGGCTACGAAGGCCTAGCTTGCCTATCTTCAAAGCCTTCGTCATCGCTGATAATAATCACCCCCGGAGGAACGACATCAAGAGGAACAGGTTCTATAGGAGCTTCGACCATCGAACGGTTATTAGCGATACTGTCGAGCTCCCCAAAGTGGTCTACAAGCTCCTTCAGAAGAACATCTCCACGCTTAAGTCCGCCACGAACAAGAACCTTCAGCACACCGCGAGGAAGCCGATCCCACAAAGCCTCCATGAAGTAAAATGTTGAAGAATTAGACAAAAGAAGATGAAGACACCCGGTGTATATATACACCAAGAAAGAACATTCCAGATGTCTACAAAAATATCAGCCTTTTTAATATAAAAGAATGGAGCCTTATCGCACTATAAGACAAGATGATGGTAACATGTTTTAAATATAGATGTTTCAAACTCGCCTAGGAAGACAGAAAAATAAATTCACCTTCGAAAGAAAATCATCGAAGTTGAATCTCTCAGCACATGAAAAACGAAGCCTTGTCACGACACAAGACAAGATGATAAGAACAAGTCATCAAAACAGAAATTCGCCAAAAAGGGCAGAGAAAACCACTTCACCTTTGCAAAGAAATGGCGAAGCGATTTCAACGGCAAAAGAGCCGAAACGGTGATTTTTCATTAGAAACAAAATTACCATCCAAAGGCTAAGAGAAAGCCGACCCAAAAATTGTATTCGCCTAAAAGAGTGAAACCAACACTGGAAGAGGCTAAAAGCCATCATAAAAAGGAAAAATTATAAAGAATTCCACAAAACCAGTGAAGGCATCATCCACCAAAAAGACTAAAAGGTGGACAAAATCTCACCTTCGCAACCGGCGAAGGCTGGGAGAAGAAAAAGAAACTAGGCGAAGGCCGACGGGGCTATAAAATAGGCCAAAGCCTCAGGTTACCAAGCAGCGAAAGCTACGAAAAATCTAGCAGACAAAAGACGGAAACAAAGAAAATAATCACAGATATAAAGATGCACAAGCATAAAGCTGCGAAAATTTGAAGGCCCTACGCAGAGTTCGAAGTCATCGCAGAACATGAAGTATATGGACAAGAGATATTTGATGCAATAAAGCCTTAAGAGATTCGATACAGCATGTATTACATCAAAAAAGTATCCAAAATAGATACAGAACGAAGGTCATCCAAAAAGCTATCTACAACAGCATGTTGAAGGAATTCACGAAGAGTCTTCGGGAACGTCAGGGACAAGATGCTCTACTTTGTTCCAACAAAAATCATTGATCAGACCAAGACATTTGCCTTCGATAGCTCCAAAGCCACGGGTAGGATCTGAGTGCTTCATTGAAAAATCTGGATGCCCAACCAAGCAAATAGAGTCACTGCCTTCACTGAAAAGACTATGAAGGAGGTCTCGAATCATAACCATCACAGCATCAAAAGAAAAGCTTATGCATATATCAACAAGATTTGCTAAGCTCGTGCAAAGCCATTCATTCGCAATCTCCAAAGAGACATCTGCCGAAACATCTTCATACTTCGCTCCAAGCGCCTCAAAAAGCTCTTTGACAGGGTCACAAAGGGCAAGCGATTTGGCGTAAGAATTATCAACAGAAGCAATCTTCAACTGAGATGCCTTCGAAAGACGGGGCGAAAGATGTTCATTAAACAATTTTTGTTTCTCCAACGAAGCCTTCCTCTCTCGAATTTTCTTCTCAAGGGTTGAAAATTCAGAAGCATGGCTAGATTCATGGCCCCGAAGAGTCTCAACTTCGGTTAGCAAGTTGGAGGCAGCAGCTGATGAAACCATCAAGGATTCTTCCTTCGCAGAAAGAGAAGCCTCGAGAGATGGTACGCGAAGTGAATCGCCAAAAGAATTTTTGAACTCATGAGCACAAGCTTGCGTAAGAACAATGGACTACAAAAAGGGGAGAAGGTGAAGAAATCAGAAGAACAAAATGTGAAATCTAAAAACAAGAAGAAAAGGCGAAGACTAACCTTCACTTGATGAGCAATCATCGAATGAAAGAAGACATCACTCAAAAGGTTCGATAATCCAAGTTCAACCTTCGGAAACTAAACCTGACGGGCAGCAGATTCAAGATGACCCGAAGCTTGAATATCATCATTAATCGACGATAGTATGGCCCCGATATCCAATTCAAGGGACTCAGAGCCTGAAGCTCCTAAAAATGAAAAAGATGCGAAGGATTGTAAGAACAATGACAATAAAAGAACAAAAAAAAAGAAGAAAGCAAAATATTATTCCGAAGGCACAAACCTGAATTTGAAGATTGCAAAAGCGAAATAGCAGGGACAATCGAAGGCAAATTGGTGCCCAACGAAGAAACCATATCCTGGCTTGGAGTTGAAAGCTCCGAGAACTTCCGTTTTCCAAGCAACCCAAGAAAAGAAGACCTCTTCGGAGGACCAAAAACTCCCTTCGATCCAGAGCAACCAGCCCCATAACCCTCATGAAGCGGCGGGCAAGAAACGATTGACTCAGCACTTACGTCACCAACTGTGTGGATAATATCCGAAGCAACAGTAGGAGATATTCGCACCACCTCCGAAGGCATTAGTGAGCAATCTTCACGAATAGCATCAGGCACAAAAGGAGGCACAGCTGAATCTGAAGGATCATCAGGAGAAATCTTCATGAGTAGCATCGGGCACAACAAGAGGTACAGCTTAATCTGAAGTATCGTCAGGAGATGGTTCTTCAAAGATAAGAGAATAAGTCGGCGACAGAAGAGAACCTGGCGGAGGAGAACAAATTTAAGCACTTCTGGGAATGGACTCGATCTCAGGAGTAGCCACTGCCATCGAAGGGTCCATTTCCTCGGTCGAAGAGCTGGAAACACTGAAATATGGAAAAATATCTTCTTCGCACGAGCCGTCTTCAGGAAAAGGGCGCTTGTGCAGGAAAAAGCCAGAGCTCAGATAAAATCGATTTATCCGAACGTCAATACCCTTTCGGTTACCTTCGATCCGCTCCTTCTGAGAGAACTTCCTAAGAAAAGAAGAAACTCGGTCCTGAGGTGACCAGAGATTGAAGCCTGTAAAAAAGCACAAAGAATAAGTACAAGGAACCATAAACGAAGCAAAAGCAGAAAAAGCAATCAAAGATAGCGAAGGATAAAGAAGAGCCATACAGGGTCCTGATATCGAAGAAGGAAAAACTGGCATACGTAGGCCAAACTTATTTCTACCGAAAGAAGAAGGCTTCCAACCATGGCGAGCAAGATGGAGAACGTCAGCAGCGAAGCATTCGTCCAAAACATCACAAAGAGTCATCCTCTGGCTAACCCTTCGAAAAGTTTCTACGCATCAAGGAATAGATTGACTCCTCAAGGGATCGGAGTTGTTGGTTACCATATACCTTTGGGTTTCCCAGTACAAAAATCAATAGCAAGGAACTTGTAGTAGAACCAATATTTCACCCATTCGTCAAGATGAGGAGGATCGAAGCTACCAAGAGGCGTCAAAAACCCCTCTCTAGCTTCAAAATCAACAACTCCGAAGCAAGGACTAAGACGATTCTCATGATCATAACAAGAAATTTGCCGAGCCTGATACACATGATAAAAAGCATGAGGCTCGAGTTTTAACCCTTCACTGATGCAAGCCCAAGCGAAGGCAGACATTGTTGCAACCGCAACAGGGGTAAGATGGTGAAGCTGGAGATGATATAGAGAAAGAACACGAAGGACGAAAACCGAAGGTAGAAAAGAGAGACCGGCATCCAGAAAAGACGAAAAGACGACAAACTCATCATCTCGAGGAACTAGGCGAACTTCGGGGACTTGCTTCGGACCCTTCAAAGGAAGACGAATCGAATCGATGTCGAGAAGGCCAGACTCCGAGTAGTACTTCGAAAAAACACCCCTATAATGGGAGGCGAAGATAGACTTCGTGAAACAATACCCAGTTCGAAGAGAATGGAAACCCCTAGGGGATGCTGCAAACTTCTGTCTAACCATCGAAGAAGGAAAAGAATTACCTTCGAAAGAGGAGATGCCAAAAAGCAGCCACGGCGGTAAAAAGATACGGACAGGAAAAGGTGAAAACAGCACATATTTAAAGACCAGCCGACGAAGAGGACGTCGGGGTAAAAAACCATAGGACCAAGGACCTAAGTAAGAAAGTAAAATATATTAAAAAAGAAAAATCGCAGCCGACGAAACAACTGCCTCAAGGAAACGCCTTCGCCTAACTCCTTTCGACAGTGGAGGGCTAATGTTGGGGAAGTTAGCTGCGATCTTACTAAAGAGAAGGACCACCGCCGGGAGCAACAGACACGCGAAGGGCTTTGTTGGAAACCATACCGAAGCCTCTCTGACCCACACAAAGGTCAACAAATGCCGGCAAAGAAGAAATGGAGGTGCAGATAGCACAGGGACAACGCTCAGCTCAAACCGCTAAACCAAGGGCCACGCCAAGGCATCCGATGGCTTGATTGTAAATACGATCATTCTCTCTCTTATAAATATAGGAGAAGATGATCCTGTAAGACATTTGTTTTTCGGGCCACGAGCCAAAGACAAGCATTTGCATCGCACTCAACTTTCTCCGAACGCTCAACTCCTTCGTCCAGCATCGCGGGCAAAGGAGGGTTTCGCTTAACCGAACTACAGGGAATCTGAACGTGAACACCTTCGTCCGGGGCTTCGAGACCTGGAGGAGGGCTTCGCACGCATCAACCAGCAACTTCGACCACTAAGGAGGGCTTCGCAAGACCACACTGAGACCGCAACGACCTTCGATACCTCCGAACAAGACAAGACTTCATCAACTCTACGTTGGAGGGCTTCGACACGTTACACGAAGACCTTCGATCCCCCAATAGGGTCCTTTCCCTGGTCTCCCTCCTCCGCGGCTCCCTGACTTCCTTTCTCGCGGATCCCCCTTCTACTGTGCGCCGCCCTACCCAGCACCCCCTCGCTGCCCTATCCAGCACCGGAGGAGACGGAGGACCTGCCACAGCATGCCGGCGTTCATCGGATGGCTGCAGCATGGACTATCGCTTGGGGATCATTGAGATCGGGATGCAAGATGCGGCGACTGGCAGCAGCCCAGCAGTGCGAGGTGAGCAAACATCGCCTCATACGCCACTCGATGGCCTATTGGATTTGTTTTGGACTTCTGAATTTTCCAAGAGTTTTTTGGTCACACTGCAGCTCCCCGTAAAATCAGTGAGAGTTCTTAAATTACAATTCTTTATTCAGGAATTTTCTTTATACATGCAGGACTTATATGACTCTTACTAACAAAACAGCTCCTGCTGCTCTTGCATGTATGGACAGATAATTGCTGCCTGCAGTACATCTAATGGAGTCACTCACCTAACAACTGAAAATGGTAAGCTAGGACATTTTTTGTATAGCATTTTTCTTCAGTGGGAATATAAGTTTACTAAATCTAGAGTACAAAACGAAATATTGAGTTATCAGTTTTCTGAAAATTATGATTTGAGGTTACTTTGCTTAGACCCATGTCCTCTTCCAATTGGGAACATTTTTTGCTTTACAGTGTATTTTATCCAATTACTGAAATTACATTTGCTATTGGAATGGTATGCTCTATGCATGTGCTCTGCAGATATCGGCAAAGCTAATGTTTCCTTTTGTTTCAGTTGAATATCGCATCGTCTTAATGCTTAATAAGTGTTGGCTGTCATAACAACATTGTGATGTTATGCCATTGTTGAATACCTATTTTAGAAAGGTAAGATTCTCTATCGCCTTTAGATTAGATGGCAGAAAATACAACTAAAGCATTAACAACATCAGTTTGTAGTAGAAATTAAATTGTTGTATGCACTTCTCCCCTTCTCTTCTAATTAGGTACAAAGGAAGAAAGAAGGAGAAAAATATGGAGAAAGCAACCGTAGAAGACAAGGGGGAAATTAACTTCAATTTCTCTGGGTAAGACCCCAATCATTCGATGGTCAATAATTTTAGTTCTGATAACTGATTGCTGATGATTGCAGCTTGGTTATGTATTAAATCACGTTCTATGATTCATAATGAGTAGCTGAGTATTTTATTGGATGCCAGATTGGGTACCTGTGAACCTTGAGGAATTTTAGTCATATGAACACATCTTGATCTTTCATGTCACAAAGCAACCGTAGAAGACAAGGGGGAAATTAACCTCAATTTCTCTGGGTAAGACCCCAATCATTCGATGGTCAATAATTTTAGTTATGATGACTGATTGCTGATGATTTCAGCTTGGTTATGTATAAAATCAAGTTATATGATTCATATTGAGTAGCTGAGTATTTCATTGGATGCCGGATTGGGTACCTGTAAACCTTGAGGAATTTTAGTCATATGAACACATCTTGATCTTTCATGTCACGGTCAATTGCGCCATTTCACACTTCAATGTTATGATTTTTTAGTACATTCACAGACTCTTATTTCGTACCTAATTTCTAGTTATACATAACTTCCTGGCATGGGACGAGCGGCGAGCCGCGCGGCGGCAAAGAGGCGAGCTTCATGCGGTAGCGGCGGCGGGGCGCGAGCTCCGACGGCAGGGAGCCGGCGACCGGCGTGGTGGGGTCGCGCGCAGGAACTGCGGTGGTCCGTAGGTGATATTCTGTTGGGGGAGGGAAAAAATATATGCATGGACCAACTTGTCCCTCTAGGCCATTATATTGTGGGACAAACCCAACTCTCTCCAATCCCTTATATTTTAGGACGGAGGGAGTAAAACGTGGCCATGTTTGTTGGAGACCATATGTATATATTCCATATAATTTGAGTTTTCAGCAGGACGTTCGTCCAACTGTTTCTATCATTTCCACTTAATCCCTGTGATACAATTTTGTCTATCTACAGTATAACAATTTCACTGTCAAGTACGTGAGTGCAAAGAGATGTGTTCACCAGAAGAAAATATATTCAAACAAAACATCCAGATAAAGGTCTATTTTCTCACATTTTCAGGTACCTGCGCAATCTCTTGAGAAGTATCTTATCGTGCACATAGAAATCGAACTCTTCTATGCTATCAAGGCCGTAAGAAGGATCGTAGTAATCAGAATGTTCATCAGAGTCCCAGATTTTCCAAATGCATCCAATCATGAGGCAGGTAGAACATTCACCTTTATTGCTGCCGTCAGGCTCAAGCTCCTCACAGTCAGGTTCCGTGGAATAAAGGTTTTTCTTAATTAGTTCGGCCATCAGTCTCTTGGTGTTGCGGTGGTAGTTTTTTGCCTTTTTTCTGAGAATGATAGGGGAGAACGTATGTCCCGGGGCATTTCTCATTATGATATTTCGGCAGTTGCGTATGTCAAGGCCCTCAGGATTAAATTTGTAAGAACCACATTCATCTGTAGCAAGTAGTCTGGTGGTCAGTTTCCTGGTTGGGATCCGGCGCCACCAGTGATACTTGACTCCACTAAGGGCATTCTTCACGACGATATTGCGGCAACGGAGTATGTCCTTGGCCTCCAGGTCGGGGCACTTCTCAAGGAGGGCTCTCAGCCCTTGAGTGGTGAGGTCTTTGTGGTAGAGGTCGAGGGACCGCAGCTCCCGCACTGCTGTAATCACCATGTGCTCCTTGTCATTCGCCTTCAAAGTGCTCCAGTGCCTCCGGCAACTTTCGTCTTCAAGATGTCGTCGGAAATAGGACTCACAAGTTGAACACTCAATCGGCCTCTGCTCTGACTCGGAGTCGAAATCATCCTCGGTACGAAGGTCATACACAAGGAACTTCATGGTACTGATCCTAGCACACTTAACCTGTAGGGTTTTGTTCATAACAATATTGCGGCATTTTTGTATGTCAAGAGATTTCAGATGTAGGCAGTTGTCGAGGATGGCCTCCAGTCCTTGGTTAGTGAGGTCATTGTAGACGAGCTGCAAGGAGCGAAGTTCATGCATTGTCGCGATTTCCATGGCTTCCCTGTCATCTAATTTTATTGGACAGCAACAACAAACAATGTAGGACGAGTGAACAAGTCTCAAGTGCTTCAGCCGTGGGCACGCCATGGCAACATCTTTCAACGCCTTTCTGGTATTTATCCCTGAATACTTTGAAACCTCGAGCTCTTCAAGAAGAGGGAACCCCTTTATGGCCTCCACAAATCCTTCATGCGAGACTTCACGGCACCAGATGAGAACAAGGCTCTTTAGCAACGGAGCACTGCACGTCAAGGAAGTGCTCTCTCTGGTCAGTATTCATTCGTGTTTGCCCAGTTACTAGTTGAGTAATCTAGTTCTAAAATATATGATGAGCAATCACAATTAGTACGACAGCATGAACATAATATAAGCTATAGCTTAGGGGGCTATTGAGGAAACAGTATCTTGCTGCAGAGCGAGTAAACACAGATGCATATAGCTGTCTTTCAGGTAAACTATTACTATGTTTTTGATATCGGCATGCAGGTTTTGATTTGTGCAATAGAGTCGTCAAATATATATGGAGGTAATTTGCCAATTAGAATGTAATAAAACGGAAGGAATCTACCGGTCACCCAGGAAGCGGAGGACGTTGTCGTTGACGCCGCAGCCTTCTCCCCAGAACGCCTCGCACTGCCCTTGGCTATACAACACGGCGTCGGCCCCAATCTCGCCGAGGTCAGCAAGACCCCGATAGGCGAGCTTGTCGTGTCCGCGCATGTCGATGCGGCGCCACAGCTCGGGATCCTCGCGCGCGGCGCGGCGCCATGAGCAGCAAACCTTGTCGGCGCACAGCATGATCTCGACGGGGTTGAGCTTTTGGAAGACGGATGAGATGAGCTCCGGCGGCAGCCGCGACCAGTCCCGCGTCGGCAGGGAGC
>LAPY01004401.1:14003-26146 GCA_000970635.1 Eragrostis tef | reverse complement strand
GGGGGGGCATCGTCCCCCTGCTCCCCCCTAGCTCCGCCATTATTTGAGCGGGCGGTGGGAGCCGGCGGCCTCGCTGATGGCCACCGTCGTTGGAGGAAGGCGTCGGATTGGAGAACTTAGCGGCAATGGATGGTCGACTTAGTGAGCGGCGAGCCGCAAGTGTGCCGTCGTCGCGTTCAGCTGTCGACGAGTGGAGCCGATGCGGGGGTGTTTCACTCAAGAATTTAGCAAAGGTCGGAGCGTTTGCAGACAAGGAGGCGTCAACTGGAGGCCTGAGGTTGGAGGAGAAGGTGGTGGACGAGATGGGGTCGGTTCGGTGCTTGCGTTCGCATCCTTGGAAAGGTGAGTGAGTGGTGATAGCTATGGGCATTGTGCAGCAACAGTGGTACTAGAATATACCAGTGATTTCAATTGTGCACCATGGGATCTGCACCCAGGGCAGGTTTGCCGGCCTTCTGGAACAGGAGACAGCATCGGCAATGCTGGAGTTGACGAAGCGAAGACGGGCCTGCTGAGAAGGATTTTTCTGTTGCTTGCACTGCAATGTGTGTGAATCTGCAGGCGCGGCAAGGAAATCCAGCACGCAGCAACCGCGTGCAACCAAATCCGCGCTGCGAAGTACAAGTAGCCATCATATGCTGGCTATGCGCAGCAAGAACAGTTGTTGTAATTCGCCTGGCTTCTTGTCCTTGGCTTCTACTTGGAATCCATCAAGTTTACACGGGCAGCAGATGGCTTTTTCACGCGTTTGTCGTAGTAGCTGCAGTATTTGCGCCTTTTCAAAATGAGACGAAGAACATGTGCCTGCAGTCTGCAGAGGCGGTGCATGCTAAACAACCGAGGCGTTCGCAGCTCGTGTCCGCGACTCGAGTGGAACGGCCATTGCATGACTTCTTCAGTCGACGGCGTGGTGACGGATGAGGACATCCATCTGCTGCAACTTTGTGCAGGAATATGCCTTGCATACGTGAGCAACAGCTGCCATGGAGCGCGTGGCCTGTTCGCCGCGCCCTAAACCCCTGTAGCCACCACACCTGCGTCGCACCCGTGCGCCGATCGATTCAATGCACGGGTTGCGGCCTGGATGCTCCGAGTTGACACTTGATCGATCGCTGCCTTTTTTTTCCTTCCTTTTTGCCACCACACTGCTACACTATAGCGCCAGTGCAAGTGTGGGGCGATACGTGACACCCTAAATCAAGCAGAGCCATAGGAAGCCGTCACAAACGATTCCATTCACGGTTGCCTAGCTTGCCACTCCGGTTGACTTGTTGTGCCGCTACAAAGTTGAAGCTTGCATGCCATGCTGCCATCCGTGCGCGGGCGGCACTAGACAGTGGGCGGCCGCGCGTGCGATCGACCGCACGAGCCGTCCGTCCGTCCGAACAATACCAGCAGCGGCAGCACCTAAGCCAGCGGAGTATACGACTGTGCGTCGCTGTGCGTGCCATGTTTTTACCACTTGCACACGGATGAAGCAAAACGGCTCGGCTTCGCGGATTCGATCGGCGTGCGATCGAGCCGATCCATGCGACGAGCAAGATCGAACCGAGCTACTGGAGGCCATTCGTTTCCCGGCTTGCGCGCAATTCGTCAGAACGGAACGGGACCGCACGACGTCGCCACAGACGCACCGGCACCGCACAGACAACCTCTATAAGACCTGTCACCTGACAACATGAAAATAACGCGTCTGCTCTGTAATGCAGCCAATGCGTGGCTAGCTGGTTGATGGCGAAATTCCGCGTTCCGTCTAAACAAACAGTAAAAACACACCTGAAAATCAGATGGATCCCGTCTCGTCATGCATGTCTCAGTCTCGAGCCATCGTCCAGCTATCATCCTTTTTTCCTTTTGGGTCCCTTTCGCTTTTCAACCAAACGAATTTGGAGCCGCTAAAAATATGTCTTCTCTAATGTCACAAACATTGCCGCCCAAAGAAAAAAAAATCTTGCGTCTCGACGAGTCTCGGAGACTGGTTGCTAAAAAGATTGCATGACTTCTTCAGTCGACGGCGTGGTGACGGATGAGGACATCCATCTGCTGCAACTTTGTGCAGGAATATGCCTTGCATACGTGAGCAACAGCTGCCATGGAGCGCGTGGCCTGTTCGCCGCGCCCTAAACCCCTGTAGCCACCACACCTGCGTCGCACCCGTGCGCCGATCGATTCAATGCACGGGTTGCGGCCTGGATGCTCCGAGTTGACACTTGATCGATCGCTGCCTTTTTTTTCCTTCCTTTTTGCCACCACACTGCTACACTATAGCGCCAGTGCAAGTGTGGGGCGATACGTGACACCCTAAATCAAGCAGAGCCATAGGAAGCCGTCACAAACGATTCCATTCACGGTTGCCTAGCTTGCCACTCCGGTTGACTTGTTGTGCCGCTACAAAGTTGAAGCTTGCATGCCATGCTGCCATCCGTGCGCGGGCGGCACTAGACAGTGGGCGGCCGCGCGTGCGATCGACCGCACGAGCCGTCCGTCCGTCCGAACAATACCAGCAGCGGCAGCACCTAAGCCAGCGGAGTATACGACTGTGCGTCGCTGTGCGTGCCATGTTTTTACCACTTGCACACGGATGAAGCAAAACGGCTCGGCTTCGCGGATTCGATCGGCGTGGGTGGGAGCCGATCCATGCGACGAGCAAGATCGAACCGAGCTACTGGAGGCCATTCGTTTCCCGGCTTGCGCGCAATTCGTCAGAACGGAACGGGACCGCACGACGTCGCCACAGACGCACCGGCACCGCACAGACAACCTCTATAAGACCTGTCACCTGACAACATGAAAATAACGCGTCTGCTCTGTAATGCAGCCAATGCGTGGCTAGCTGGTTGATGGCGAAATTCCGCGTTCCGTCTAAACAAACAGTAAAAACACACCTGAAAATCAGATGGATCCCGTCTCGTCATGCATGTCTCAGTCTCGAGCCATCGTCCAGCTATCATCCTTTTTTCCTTTTGGGTCCCTTTCGCTTTTCAACCAAACGAATTTGGAGCCGCTAAAAATATGTCTTCTCTAATGTCACAAACATTGCCGCCCAAAGAAAAAAAAATCTTGCGTCTCGACGAGTCTCGGAGACTGGTTGCTAAAAAGGACTTGCTCTCAGTCTCTCGTCGCGTCCATCAATATGTGGTGAGGCAAATGCACACACTGCTACACTTGACAAGCGCTTGGCTCCGTGCAAGTTTAACGATGAACGGCGTGCGACGCGAGTCCACACGAGCCTCTCCGCGTGGTCTGGTCGCCGCGCCCTACCTATGGCTATACCCGTGTGAAATCCGGCGCGAATTAACCAACGGTCGCCATGGATTGCTTGCGTTGCGCGCAACCAAACACAGGCCGGACAAAGACAGCTTCAATTCGCGCGCGCCCACGGAGACAAGCTACTCCGTGTGCGATCGAGCTACTACTGCTTTTGGAGCATGGCACGCGAGACGAGACGAGACGACACGGCAAGCAAATGAGCATTTGAGCTGGAGACTATTTGTACTCTGCTGCTGCCCTAGGTGACGGCTCGTCGGAACAGGACAGGGCGTCCCTCTCGCACGCACGGTGCGGCGACGCCGGCGAGTCACGCTCACACCTCGGCTCGATGGTCCACCGCTGAAAAGTGATGGTTACGCGTACGTACGTTATTCCACTCTATCATGCACCACGAAATTCCGTGTTCAAGTCACTTCTCATCGGAAAAATGGAACCGACAGAACAGAGGAGGAAAGCCGAAAATGGAACGGACAGAACAGAGGAGGAAAGACGGTCTGTGAGTGCTCTGTTTTGCAGTCAGCAAGAGTCGGTTGCTGATCGGCTCGCCAAAAATGTGAGGCGAAATGCCGTGTCGAAATCGAAATCTCCGTTTTCCTCAAAAAAAAAAAATTCGAAATCTCCGTTGTAGCATTACATTTGTTTCTACTGTGTTCATCATTCGAAACAGCAAAAATCATCACTTGTCTGGTACTGCATCATTCATAACACAACTTGTTGTGTTGTGCCAGTATTTCAACATTGTCTTTCTGCAGCGTGAACGAATTGATACGCACAATGTATGGGTACTGGCCTGGAAAAGTTGATGATGGATTTTGAACACAGGCGCATTCGGTAGAGTGTTTCAAGATCTGAAGCCGGAAAATTTGTATTGACAGCTCGTTCTGCAACCAAACTCTCTGAATTTACAGCACCATCTTCATTCCTAAATACTACGAATTGGTAGTAATCGTTTCCTCATCCAATGCGCCCCCTTCGCTGATCCATCTTCATTCCCTGCCAAGCCAAACAACCACCGTTCGCGCGTCCCATGCGATCACCCGTCGTCCGCGTCCTCTGCGCCATTGACAGGAGTTCAAGTCCGGCGATTCCGCATCAGGAATCGGCAGTCACGTTCCGAGTTCATCAATCCCGCGAATCCGCGTCCCGTTCTTCTACACACTGATCTCGCATTCGGGGATCGCCGCCCCCCCCCCCCCCCCGCCGGTGCGTCCTCCTTGCGCACCTCTTCCCGGCGGACGGCGGCGCCGCCGGCGCCGTCTTGCTCGCGGCGACAGAGGTCTCATCCTCCTCCTCGGGCGGCGGGGAGAACAAGAGCGGGGCCACCGCGCCGCGCCTCCGCCGCCCGGTCCCGGACTCCGCGGCGACCCTGGCGAGCGCGGCGGAGGCCCTGCCCCGGGCGGCCCGCCTCGGCGGGGAGCACGAAGTAGATCTGCCCCGCGCGGAGCTCCTCGTCGCCGCGCACGGCCGAGACGGGGCCCTCGTACCCCATCCCGTCCGCGTCGCACAGGAACCACCCCTTTGTCTTCCCGTTCCCGGCGGCGCCGCCCTCCGCCGCCTCCTCGAGCACCCGCGCCGCCGTCGCGGGGCGCGGGTACTCACGCATCTCCCCCGTCGGGAGCAGCACCAGCGCCGTCGCCCTCCGCGGCTCCGCCGCCGCCGCCGCGCCGCTGCTCGACACGCAGAGCCCCATCGCCCGCCGTTCGAATCTTGCTCGATTTGGTGGTGTGAGTCGTTTTTTTCTTCCTCGAGGAATTGTGAGGTGCTCTGCTGCGAATTGTGCTTGGTGGAATGAGACGGCGAAGGTGAGGTGCCTTATTTATAGGCGCGGGGCGGGGGTGGTTTGTCGTGTAATGGAAAGCGTGCGTAGCTTGCACAAGGGAGCATGACAGGCTGGCGTGTCGCTGGGGCCAGCTTTGTACCATCAAGGGAAGTTTTATTTCAGTTTCCTTTTATTTCGAGTTTAACCTGATTTTTTACCCGTTTACTACAGTTATTGCTTGCATATGCCTCTCTGGCGCCGTGCAGGCGTGCCAGGGCGTTTGGACTCGACCGGGTGCTACAAGCCCGGAGACGCCGCCAAACGGGATCGCGGTGTTAATAAAAGGGTACTCTACCGCAGTAAGAGCAAGTATTATAAGAGTTCTACAGCCGGAGCAGTCCAATGAAAAGAAGAGAGAAAATAAGAGAGAGATGAGAGCGAACTGACTTGCTAGTCGCCGGCATGAGCGGGCGCAAAACGTTTTTCTCTCAAACTTCCCACCGCTCATCCTCTCAAAAGCATTTATGCTTCGTTTGGATGTCGATATTCAGATGGAGACATTGAATTGGACCCTCAATACCAAAGCTGGGCTGAATTGGAAATGGCTTGCAATGCCAATTCTGCTGTTTGGATGTCATGTAATTGGTAGTTGGAATCATTAGGTAGCACCCAATTCCAATTCTTGTTTGGATGTACAAATGGCTGAACTGTCAAATGTTGAAAGGTTTGAGCATTATACAATATGTACATGTATGAAATTACTTTCTCAACAAGAGTTAATATATTTGAATGTATGTGTGTATATATATATATCACTTTAAACATAGAAACTCATGAGAATATTGGGGAAAAAGGGTCATAATAGCAGGAATATTCCAAAAAAAAAATGGCATAACACAGCACCATAATTGGTGATCACAAGAGCATGATAGAGCTAATAATATAACATGTCATCAATATTTTTCCATGTCTCTTACAGGTAGGAACAACAGACTTGAGCATACTAATCAGGAAGAAAAGGACAAATCACAAACTGAGTCCAACTCCAACATAACAGCTTTGTCAATATAATGCGCGAACTGACAGATGCTTTTCTTCAGTCACCCAGCCTCATGTGTCGTACCTTGTAAACAGCAAGAGAGAAATTAATTTGGACTGACCTAAGGTTAAGAAAGGGAAGGGGATCAGGAAGAGCACGGATCTGAAGAGACCTTGATGGGGAGCTGGCGGTGGTGGACGAGCTCATCCATGGCGGATTGAGATGGGATGCCTGAAGGAAAAGATGGAGGCGAGTCTGATTTGCTGGGTGGAAGGGAGAGAGGGAGGGATTCCTGCCGGCAGATGGGAGGAGGTGGATGGGGGCGACCCTCACCTGCGCCGTTGAGCCAGCGAGCGTCGCAGTCGCCTCCTCCGGTTCTCTTCGCTGCGGGCGTGCACGGAAGACGAGAAGAGGCCTCATTCGATTCATTCTTTCGGGGAGGCGGGATGGGAAAAGCGACTCGCGCCCAAAATATGGAGGGCTCCTGAATGCGACGCAGAACTGATGCGCCCAGGTCCCCTGCATTCGGTGTTCAACAGTTCCGGATACTGTTTTTCTGATACTGTACAACGCAAATTCAGAATTTTGTCGTTGCATTACGTAATGCGCGACTGCTCGTACAACACGTAGTGCTACGTGACATTGAAACTTGTCTTATCCTACTAGTCCAGGTCGTCGTGCGTAACCAGGGCCTGGCGTAACAAGAATGAAGGCGCGTTACACGAACTACAATGCCATTGCCATGCACGTGTCTTCCTCTCGTTCACCGTCATGCGAAAGGATTTTGGCTCGGCTCCATTGCAACGTAGTACTCCTAGTAGTGGTATGGTCAAGGCTTATTTTTTTTTCCAAGGCTTCCCTCTGCATGTTCATCTTCGGAGCTTCTTTATTTTTTCCCCCCAATTTTCACCGTCACCCGTACGTTGGATAAGACTCGATCATTAAACCAACTTGCGAATCACATGTTGATATGAGGCTACTCCGTAAAAGACACGCATGAGCCCGCTGAGATATCCATGCAACAGGTATGCGTGACACGACACCTGACCCTCTTCCATAATTTAGCGCGGTCCCACCATTAGTAGTAGTACTGCGGGTTGACTTTCACCTTTTCAATCGTCAGACCAAAATATCGCGAATCTTTGTGACAGACAGCTCATACGCGCCCTATTCGTCCTATCTCCAGTAGCTTGGCGATCAATGTTCTCGAGAAACGAAAAAGGCGAGGGGAGCAATACAAACCGTGGGCACACGCACGCTGCGTAGCGAAAGCGAAGTTGCGTCGAGGAATATCTCGAGTGGTTTTTGCAGAAACTCGTTGGCGTTTAGCTTCTTCTAGATAAAGCGCCATAGATTACTCTAGATTGTTTCCTCTTCGAGGGAAAAAGGGCTTTGGTTCGTTTCCTCGGGAAGGGAACGGGCCGGCTAGAGCTAGAGAGACGACACGATCGAAATGGCCGGGTGCAGCGCACTGCAACTGCAACCCTTGCCGCTGCACCGCGGTGCATGCACGAATGCGTCACGAGTCACGACAGGCTCTTCTCCCGCGGGCGCGGAGCGGCCGGAGTGGCGGAGCAGACCCGGGAGACGCGTGGCGCGGCGCGGGAGGACCGTCGGATGGACATCACGTGCCGGGTCAATGGTCTTCTCGTCGATGGTTTTCGCATACCGGCATGTCCTACGTACGTGCATGCATAGTAAAGACCCGCGCCCAAAACATGGAGCCATGGAGGACTCCTGAATGCGACGCAGAACTGATGCGCCCAGGTCCCCTGCATTCGGTGTTCAACAGTTCCGGATACTGTTTTTCTGATACTGTACAACGCAAATTCAGAATTTTGTCGTTGCATTACGTAATGCGCGACTGCTCGTACAACACGTAGTGCTACGTGACATTGAAACTTGTCTTATCCTACTAGTCCAGGTCGTCGTGCGTAACCAGGGCCTGGCGTAACAAGAATGAAGGCGCGTTACACGAACTACAATGCCATTGCCATGCACGTGTCTTCCTCTCGTTCACCGTCATGCGAAAGGATTTTGGCTCGGCTCCATTGCAACGTAGTACTCCTAGTAGTGGTATGGTCAAGGCTTATTTTTTTTTCCAAGGCTTCCCTCTGCATGTTCATCTTCGGAGCTTCTTTATTTTTTCCCCCCAATTTTCACCGTCACCCGTACGTTGGATAAGACTCGATCATTAAACCAACTTGCGAATCACATGTTGATATGAGGCTACTCCGTAAAAGACACGCATGAGCCCGCTGAGATATCCATGCAACAGGTATGCGTGACACGACACCTGACCCTCTTCCATAATTTAGCGCGGTCCCACCATGCAGGAACCGACGACGTGTCTCAGCACGAATCATAAGATCACATGACTAGACACGAGTAAGGGGGTGTTCGTTTTCCCTGGCTAAAATGGCTAAAAGTTTAGCGGGGAATATTACCATTTAGAAGTATTAAATAAAGTTTAATTACAAAACCTTTTTACAAATAGGGGCTAATTTTCGAGACGAATCCAACGAGCCTAATTAAGCTATGTTTCGCTACAGTGATGCTACAGTAACCATCTTCTGATTATGGCTTAATTACGGCATAATTACCTTCATTAGATTCGTCTCGCAAATTAGCAGGGTTCTGCAATTAGTTTTGTAATTAGACTTGAATTAGTACTACTAAATGACAATATTCTAAATGGCTAAAATCTGAAAAAAAAAACGAACAGGCCCTAAAAACACACTCACTAGCCAGAGATTACTATACATGTATTCTTCCAGACAAAAAACAATGATTAACTTATCTAAAATCATCATAACCTGTAAGACCCTGCAGCTACAGTAAACCCGAGACAAAACAATGAATCTAGGAGAATGCAAAACATGTGCCGATATTTGTCACGAGGGCCCGATTTACCTGTTCTCCGGCCCCGGGGCCAGCATGCAGATTCGTCGCTGGCGAACGAACACACGAGTACGTGGCGATGTGCATGCGTGTCCACCGCTCATCAGGCCCACCTGCAGGCGGGGCTCACTCCAGCAGCGTGTCTGTAACAACGAGTTTTTTTGTTTGAGGAGGCCTTTTTTTTTTTTTCTCAACGTGGCTGCAGCTGTGTCCGTTGCATTGCGCTGCTTCCCGAAGCCGGCGACGGTCGCCGCGCCTCGCTGGCACGCCGGGCGTACACATACGTCCAGCTGGATCCCTGTCGCTCCGTTTGTCGACCGCATCCTGGCAACGGGAATCTCCGCCGGCCAAGCATAGGAGATCTCCTGACTCCCTCCCTGAATTTCCGGACCAGCTGCTCTGCCAGCTTTACCTCCGGCCGTATCCACTGTGCATGACCTCCCTGCTAGTACAATACTATAGGAGTATTCTTCTATCCGTACCCGTACCGCGATGCTTGCATTCGTGCGCACATTTTATACGGGATATATGTACGTATAAAAATAGTATACGGCTGGAGTTGCACACTTGCAAATGATAAGCATGTACAGAACTGCTTGTGTCGTTGGGGGAATTGCCAATTGATCGAGGAATCTTGGACAGTACAGAGACCTTGTGCTGTACTATCGCAACTCACAAATAATGTGCAACTTACGAGTATCAAACACGCATCTGGAGAAGGATTATTTGCTGCATTTTGATGGGCTTGTTAGTTCTCCACCAAAAACAAAGATTAAAGGGCGTACATGATGAATTCAATTCCCACGGATATGATACACCAAAACTATTTTCTTTCTCTACCATGGTCGTCAAATATTAATGGTTCAACTGATAACCGGGCATTGATCTGACCTCCAATCATAAGGAGGATCGCACTCGTACAATAATTAGTACGATATGCTTTACAAAAATTTAAAGAGTGAGCTACCTTATTTGCAGAACGGAATTTTCTTTTATTGGAGTTCTAGATCGTCAGAGATGTCCTAGCCAGATATATTTCAATCAGACAAAACAAAACTGATATGTTATCAACTAACAGTCCTCAATGATTTGGCTGCTTGGTACAGCTAAAATTATTTTTTGATCATATAATTAGGATCCAAATTAAGTAACAAAACAACAAGGAACTTATTTGATCGAGATGCTACTACTGCAGTATTGAATTCTGATCAACAACTGTGCATTTATTGATGCTGGGACGTCCAGTACGTATTTCCAGTACGTATTTCTATTGGTCCTCAATGATTGAGAATTTTGAATGTCTGGTGCCACAGTAACCCTTACAATTAAAATGTCCTCAGCTTATACCTCAAATGAAGTGATTCAGATCACCGGACTGATCACCCACTCCCCCTTTTTTAGTTGTCTAACGATAAGAATTGAAGAATGGAGTGAGTACATGTCAGTTACCAAATGTACGAACAATTGAAAAACAACATTGCATATATATATGCTCGGTTCCAAATTAATTTCTGTTGTTCTAGGCTTTTGTTCAACTATGTAGAAATCGGTGGCCACAGATAAGTTACCGTGAAATAACTAAAAGCGAGTAACTAGAAACAGAAAGAGTATTTATAATCTAGTAATTAAACATAGTGCCTTCTTTCAGCACTAACAACAATGTTTACGTCGAGATCTCAATCAGGCTACTCGAGCCAACGAACATGATCATACTTGACGAGCAATCGACAAACTTTAAGATCCGGTGCAAAAAATAATCTGCCAAAAGCAGGATGTAAACTAGGCACTTGATCGCTTGGATTTGGAGGGATCCAATCCAAGGCGTAGGTGCTCTTCTTCTTTTGCTTCGGTGGCCTTTGTGGTGGGTGCAAGAGTGCATCATCGATGGGGATTGGAGGGGCGCCATACCCCCAGCCTGGAAAGAGAAGGCACAAGCAGACACTGCAACGCTGCCAGTGCAGGAAATTCAGTGGTGCTGTGGCACTACGAGCCGTAGATCTGAGCTGAGTGATTCTTCGTGTTGCGAAGGGAAGAGGGGAGCCACGTGCTGCTATTCTTGTTCTCGTGGCTCGCACGTGTTGCAAAAGACGGTGGATAAAGATCTGTGGCGGTAGGGCTGGGTTCTCCAAGAACCAGCCTCCTGCAGGCGATGGACCATTGCGTCTATGATGATACTAGTGGTATAGGGCTCTATCCTCTATGCCTAAGCTGCGAGTAGCTGACACTGATCATGGCGTAAAACAGAGGAAGGAGAAGAAGGCACACAACATTGCCTCGTTTGCGTTTGTCACATGTGCATCTGATTTACTCCTACTACTTTTGTAACAGCTCAACTTTTGTAGTAACAACTGAACGGAAGATAAAAGTCTCCACTGATTTAGGAACTAGTACAAAATAAAAAAAAATAGACGAATTTGTGTATCAGTACTAAACTTGTTTTGAGATTTGACCTGGGTGGGATGGAGCACGGAGATGCACGGAAAATGTTTGCGCCAAAATCCCTTTTGTATTCACAGTTCCTCTTAATCTTGATTTCCACCTAAGCTAACACAGGCAAAAATTTGAACCAATTGCAAATGCTAGCACCCGCCGCATCCCAACTGATGACGATCTGTGTTCTCCGAACCACACACCGTCCGTCCGATCAGTTGTTCTGATTCAGAGCGCGACGGTCACCGTCCGCGAGGTGCCCAGTTCGTCGTTCGCCTCCAGAGTGCTCTCGCATCCCGCAGATGTTCGTGTCCGGCGCCGCGAGCGAAGCCGTGTTTCGATTCGTCTTCCGATCCTCTGGCGAAGCCATCGCGTCCGGTTACTCACTCATCTCGGACTCCGGAATGGCCGTGAGGTCGGGAGCGAACCGCCGCCTCGGCCGGCCCGCGGCGGGTCGCCACCGCTTCCCGGCCGGCACCGGCGCCGACTTGATCGCAGGGAGAGCCGTCTCCTCTTCCTCCTCTTCAGGAGCAGCGAACACGAGCGGCGCAACTGAGCCGCATCGCCTCCCCCGCCAGTGCAGCCGGAAGAAGCGGCGACCTTCGCGAGCGCGGCGGATGCCTTGACGGCGAGTGCAGCGACCTCTTCTCGGCGGAGGCCGCGGCGGAGAGCATCGGCGGGAAGCACGAAGTAGATCCGCCCCGCGCGGAGCTCCTCGGCGCCGCCCACCGCCGCTACGGCGCC
>LAPY01004398.1:6152-16707 GCA_000970635.1 Eragrostis tef | reverse complement strand
GATAAGCGTAAATTTACAAGATGAATCTAATGAGCCTAATTAATCTATGTTTTGGTACAGTAATGTTACAGTAACTATCTTCTAATCACGACTTAATTACTCTCATTAGATTTCTTTCGCGAATTAGAACAGAAGTTCGGAAATTAGTTTTGTAATTAGACTTTATTTGATACTCTTAAATAAGAAGATTCTCTTTAAGATGACTCTTCTAAAGTTTAGGGCTCGTTTGGAACGCAGGAATTTCACAGGAATTGCACAGGAATTTCATAGGAAACAGTTCAATTTCACAGGAAAAATGCAGAAAAGGAAAAATTTTCCTCCAATCCAAAGGAGCCCTTAGACACTAGAGAAGAACACCCTAGGATTTCGGCTCAAATGCCATCGCCGCAGGCCCACAGGCCACAGCTGCCTCCCTGGCCTTCGGCAGAGTCCTCGCCATCGCTGCCTCTCCGGCCTCTCCATCTCCCCGCACGCGCAGGCGCACTTCCGGTTCCTCCAGTGCCTCCACGACGCTAGCTATTCCCTGCGATGTGAGGCCGCCGCCGTTGCAACTCAACCTACGACTGCGAGGTCGTCGTGCCGTTACTGCGCAGGACCACGAGGCCGTCGCAACTCAACCGGCGAGGCCGCCGCTACTGCGCAGCAGGACCCCTCCACCGCCACCTCGTAGAAAGAAGGCCGTTCGGGCACTCCTGGCATGCATCAAGGCAGGGGAGAAGGGAGGTGCTGTCGGTCAAGCCATTCGCGTCCTATACTATAGGAGCCTAACGCTGCGAGGGAAACGCGCAGGAGCCGATCAATTGGCTGGCGTCGGATGGCGGGACGCATCCACGCGGCAAGAATCCGGGCTGGGGCCGCAAAGTAGCGCTCTGCGGACGTTTGCGGCGCTCTGCGGACGGTCCACAAGGAATTTATTTTCTTCAGTCGTTGATTTGTATTATTAGCAGAAAACAGAGAGAGAGAGAAAACAATCAACTGATATTTGGCATATATTCGTGGTACTTCTTTCTAGAGATACGTTCTATTTTATAGTTGGATTTTTTTATGCAAATTTTCTTTAGCAAATTTGTTCTACTAGTAGTTTCTATATTATCATTTCAGTCCTGTTTTGTATTCTTAAAATATGTTTGTGATGAGTAAGTAGTATTATTTTGTTTTCCATATGGAATGAAGTATGAAAGACATAATAAACTTGTATTAGTTCTATGCACATATAAAACGAATTTGTTCTCTAGCGTCATCTAGCTTATGTTGCACGGCCAAGATCTCACAAGCCTTCAGCTTCCTGATTCGGGCAACTCATGTTCCTGATTGCCCAAACCGGGACCCAAAATTCCAGGTACCTAATTTTTGGGTTTTTCTTTTTCAAGGCATATTTCTGGAGTGATCTATGGACCCTGAAATATTCTATACCTAAATTGTCCGACCCAAAATTTCAAGTAAACCCGCGCAGCCAATACCAACCAAAATGGCATGTTAAAACCTGTTGAATCTTTTAAAAGAGGTTTAGGATCTTGTGGGGAGATGAATGTATTGGAACTATGCTGAAATATATGGTATCTGAGATATGTTGAAATTTGGCAGGAAATTTTGAATTTACTTCTCCTTTGAAAGATCAAGGATTTTCAACGTAAGGATCAATGTGTTTGGCTAGCAGGACCAATACACCTCTAGGAATGAGATGGTTTTGGTTGAATTACCATTTTAACGTATGAGTAGTCGTTCACTTAATATTTTTAATGTGGTTCTTCAAATAGTGGTTCTATTTTTAGCTAGGAATATTAGTTTGTTTACAGGAACTTGGTGTAATGAAACAACAAAATAAAATATTGTAATTTCAAAGATTTGAAGACTGAAGTACCACAAATGGCCACGGAAATGGGAATGTCTGGAACGACGTCTAAACGATATCATTAATCAGAGAAACACGTTTGTACACTATATATCTCAAATTACGCGCAAAACATTTATATAACTTCAAGCCAACATCACCTCTTTATAACTTCCAAACATATTTAACTAACAAAGCACAAATCATCACTTTCCCAAACAAGTATATGATTGATCACAACAATGGAGGCATAAACTTGCCTTCCTCGTTTCCTAAGACCTAAGTCATCGGATGTCCACGCTAATTTCAAATACTTTCAGAATATTCACATCGTTGTTGGCACAAAATCAATGACAGACAAATAATTAAATGTTTCACGAGATTTATCTGTTCATCAAATTGAACAGATACGGGAAGGGAACTGCATGTGCCTTCGTATACACTATCGGGGCAGCAATGGAAGCTGCCAGGATGCCACACCTTTCAATTTGCAGTACCAACAACCGTTTCCCTATTAAGCTCTTTTGTTCCAGCTTTTGATTTTGTATTCAGATTCTAAAAGCAGAAGATGAAAAAAATGGTTGGATTTTGAGCCTGGATTCTATAATCTGCTCAGAACTAGCTTTGTTGGATTGTAGAACAAATATTTTCCTATTTTCGACTGAAATGATTTATAAGTTGAATTGTAGAATCTAAATAAACATCTTCTAATGTAATACATATTTCACAATCTTAGATTTTAAAAATCACAATCCAAAAGCTGGATTCTTGAATCATAATCGCCAACAAAACAAGTCTTAAACATCTTGCCGCTTCTGTTTATAGATTTTCTAGCTTCAAGCACAATTTGTATCACCAACACAACATATTGTTTTAAGTTACTAAGAATGGGAAGGATAGATGGATACGTCATATGTGTGACAGCTTTCACCGCTCTTAAGTAATAGAAAAAATTTCACAAAACTACAACTATTTTTATTGTTTTATAAACTAAAATGTTTGATTTCAGTTTCTCCAACCTACAAATTGTTTTCTAAAGGTAATAGTGACCAGTGGTACTAGATACAAAACTTGTAATTTTCAAAAATCAAAACTCAATGGTTGTACTTTTCTGAAACTAAAAGACTGGACCAAGGGGAGAGAAGTCCCCCTAATTTTCGTCTTAGGAAGTGGATGCGGCGGCTCGAACCTTGATCGGACAGAAGTTCGCCAGGAGAGTGTTGGCTTCTTTTTTGACACTTGTACGAGTTAGAAATCTAAGATCTCGCCAAGCTTGACTTACGAACATAGCAGCAGCCAAGCTTTGCATATTCATTGACCATTCGCAGTTTCACTTAGAAGCTATATAGCCCCTGAAATAAAGTCCACGACTTATGCAAGAGTTGTACGAGAACTGGCCCTTTTGAAACCAGTCAATTGTTTCATGTAAATTCCCTGCACTTGAAACACAACCAAAACAAGAAAACCACTCCCTCCGTTCTTAAAATATGACGTCAAGGACAATATCATATATCTGAGAACAGAGGTGACACAAAGTTTCATCTGGAACTCGGATCAACACGAACCTGCTAAGTTTCATCTGGTACTCAAATTTTTTTTAAAAAAAACAGCTTGCAAAAAGAAAACACAAAAAGTGAGCAACCGAGCCCTTTAAAGTATTCACGTCTGGCATCTGGAACTCGGATCAACAAGAACCTGCAAGTTTCATCTGGTACTCAAATCAACAAAAAACCCAGCAATAAGTTACACAAACAAGAATTATTGGAGCCAAAACACAAAAAGTGCAATTCAGCAGACACAAGAACACATGAAATTATTTCTTTGGTAGCAGTACATATCAACATCGTCTGTGCAACATGCTACATATTAAAGCAAAAAGAAAAAATAGTTTCTAAATGCAAAACAATCTTCATCACATAGCTTGCAAAAATACATTAACCAGACGTGCCATTTAAAGTATTCACGCGAAACAACACTCAGCTTTAACATGGGCATTAAACTATTTGATAGTTAGCAGTGAGCAACCGAGCCCTCTGTGAAAACTTAGGAGGGTTACTGTCCTTCAGAGGATGGATTCCAGTCACCTAAAAAGTTTCCAATAAAAAAATTAACACAAATAGATGAATAGGATTATCACAAAGTATAATTGGACTCCTTCGACCGATGTCTGGGTAACATACCTTCAGATCACTGAAAGTACTCGATGCGGAAAATCCAACAGATATGGGGAAAAATGATGATGGATCAGCTGGGGGAACAACAAATTCCATCGAACCACTGCAATAGGAGTGAAGCAAACTGTTAGCTGGGTGTAAAACTACAAATATAAAAATAAACATTACTTCAAATATTCAAATATTTCATAGACCTGCGATTTGATTGGTCAATAAGAAGTATGGACCATTCCAATACTGAGTTTCTTGAATCAAATCTGTATGCACAAGAATAATTATAATCAATAAAATAAGCTGAGACAACACAAAAGCAGATTAATTCTAAAAAGGAATGGTGTCATGCAATGGTATTAGGAAATACAGTGCAGTACATATTCCAGTTTTCAGTACATAATTCCCTCTAGGTAAGATGACATAAAAATAAGGTCTATAAAGATTAGTCTCATTTGTCACATTAATTTTCAAGATTGGAACTGAACACGGTAATGACAAAGCAGATCATGCAATCATTTAAGAATTTTAATAAGATTCTTTTAGTAGGATGTATCAGAAGAGTAAATTGAGGAAAGGAAACATTACTTCCACTCTCCATCAATCTGTCTAACACTTGGTGCCTCCCGAAGTGCCGGCAGAGGAATCGATATGACAACATTGTGCAGATCAAACAGCTCAGAAGCTTCGTATTCAATATTGACATAGGTTTCATTTCCAGATACCGATGGCCAGCAATTGACTACAAGAAAGTAAACACATTAATAAAAGTTCAAAATGCTAAACAAAATAAAAAGTGATTTTGTACCTGACAAAGGTAAAGATGACTCATCCAGTCCCTGGATTCTCCACTTCACAAGAGGAGTTTCATTTTGGCCACTTGGGAAAGGCCTGTTTGGATCTTTTGCTCCCAAAACTTGCTGACTGTTAAACAAGTCCTTGTTGATATTTGGGTGTGTTTTGAAGCTTAATCCAGGTATATCTTGGTTTTCAATCTACAACACATCATACATTAACAAAAAAAACATACATCAGCTCTCACAAGTAACAAATATGTTCACATCATTATCTGACACAGAGCAACATAAGGATGTGAATGCTGCAATATAATTGGAAGGCAATCTAAAGACGAGCAAACTCTACGCCAATCGAATAAAGTCATTATAGGTTCACATGATGAGACAACAAAAAGCTCTATAGTATTTTCTGCTGCTTCAGAGTCGGGCTTTCGATCAGCACTAGTCATAAAAGAAAACAAATAGAACTGCAACAAGTCAAGAAAGGACAATACCTGCAGCTGGATGAATCCATCAGCATCATTAAGAACCTGAAGAGCAAGGGTTCCTTGGACATCAAAGTTATTAATACCCCCATCTCTTTTAACAACAACATTGAGCTTCTCTTCAATAGTCACTGTGACTGGATCACTTGGTGGAAGACTTGACGACCTTGAAGGAAGTGAACTTGGTTGTACATCCTCCAAGATGACTTCTCCTTCAGCTTTCAATGACTCTAGGAACTGATTTGTCTTCTGTGTCTTGCCTAGTTTCATACCCAAACCTTTACCAGGCGCAGCAGCTGCTGCTGGTTGACGACCTGTAAAAATGTTGCTTGAAACTAGATAAAATTGTAGTATACTAGCCTTAACTGTTCCTAAAAAGAAATCAGCTAATGCAGCTGTGCCAAATATCCATAAGCAAGTACATTGATCACGCTTAGCTTGCAGGCACGTCGTCTCCCAATATTGTACTTATATCTACATTTTTATATGATTTAGTAGGGCTTCCTCAACTGTTTTCAGCTCAAAAATAAATACATTATGATATAAAATATCTTGAAAAACTAACAAGTCGGATGAACAAATGAAATACAATAATGATCTACAAGTAACTGACAATAGAACACACAAATAGGATAGGAGATGTGATTACATCAACTAGATTACAACAAGCTCACAAATATTGCATGAAAATGAGACAGTACTGTGACAGGTAAGCTGACTGACATCCATTAGAGATACATAATAGTATTATTAACATATCTCTATAGTCTTTTCGAAATATATTCAGACTGATAAGATTAACATCAGGAGAAAGCCAAAATAAAAAAGTATTTCGAAGGTATGTGGAAAAGTTGTGCTATGGTACCCGGAAACAATAAAGCAGGCAATAGTTTTCGTAGAATGTGAACATCAGGATGAAATAGAACAAATGGCAAAAGAAAACAAAAGAGTAAATATGCTAACCCATCATAATATTGGAACCATGAGTGTGGTCATCATTGTTAAATAAAATGTCAATGAAGAAATGCAAAAGATTTGTATCACCTTTGGGCTTGCTGGCAAATGAGTCCATATCAGTGCTCAGTCCACCTAAGCCAGAACCACTTCCAAAGCCAGTACCACTGATGCTCATGTCACTAAAGGTCTTCTCAATCACCCGTGGACCAGAGATTGATGAGTACCCTCCTTTGTCAAGTTTGCCTCTTTCCATCTGCGACACCAACCACAAATGAACATCTTAGACACTAATAACAAATAAAAGCCAGAAATATATGCAATTTTGAATCAAATTTTGCATCCGTTTCTTTCATTGTCTGACCTAATCTATTCATTGGCTTACGTGAAAAGAAAATAAGAATGATGAGTATTTCCTCTTATTTTGTTATAACTGTCCAACTCTACCCAGACACCAAAGTTTCTTTAAAAGGAAGCTGCAACTTAACTAGCATTAAAACATACTGGAGCTAAGAAAAAGGCCATGCTAAAAAATAACTAGATATCCAATTAGAATCATTGACAACATGCAACTATCATCTGGTGAAAAAGATTAGTATATACCCTCATTTTGTCAAGTTCATTGGCTTTCTTCTTCATCACATCCTTTGTTTCATTGATCTTAGCTTGCATCATCAGTTTGTGTGCCTTCTCTTCATGGCTCTCCATTTCACAGTATTGTTTGACTTGCTGCACTGTAACATTCTCCTTGTTTCCAAGAGAGATGGCTTCATCGAAAGCAAAAATAAGCTCAAATGCTGTTTTACATATACCCTCCTCATCCAGAGAAGGGGAGTATTCAGGCACCTTTCCAAAGTTAAGGAGACAAATGTATCAGATTAATATTCCCATGAAAGAACAAAACCAAGTCTGTGTGTAGTAAATTTAGCAACATATGATAGGGAGTGGTCAATGTGATCTTGGTTTCCCATCAGTAATATGAACACAGCTTAGCATGGGTGTAATTCTTTAACCACCATCTTGTCCACTTTATGCAGTACTTTTATATGATAACTATTATGAACACAAGAAAAAGGCTGTGAAGAGTAAAAGAATAATAAAGATAAAAATACAAGAAAGGATACAAGCTTGGAGAGAAGCCTCAGAGTGTCCAGGTCTTCAAGAATATTGCTCTGCTTGTTTGTGATAAGCAGCAGATATAAACCTTCAATAGGTTGATAAACATAACGCACATTTTCAGTTTCAACATAAGTGTGCTGCTTCCCAGTTCCAACCAGTTTGGGGAATGCTGCAAGTAATCCTTCAATTCTTATGCGAGACATGTCAACAAACTGTCTCGAAACAAGTGCTGCGATGGAAAAAAAACAGAAAAATTAGAGACTTCAGCTAAGTCTTATCAAGCATATAGCTTCAGCTGAGTACAATTGGGAGGCAAAGACAGATATAAACATGAAAAACACATAGGTATCACATATAATGTGAACCCATCATCCATATAAATTAAAAACAAATTATTTAGCAATACAATATAGGCCAATGCATGTTCAAAATTTATACTAAAATGTTATCATTACCATGCTAGTACAAGGTGACTAGAAGTAACAGATGAATTAAAAGAATACAAAAATAACTTCTTTGGTAAATGATAATAATAAATATTTTGATTGACTGAAATTAAAAGTAACACACCTTTTCCTGACTTTGAAACGATGGAAGCAGCAAGAACCACCTATGGTAGCAAAAAATGGTCCAAAATACAACTCAATATGTTAACACTTAATGAAGATATAAGCAAAGTTAAAGTGACAGAATCAAACCACTAAACCATACCATTTTTAATAGCTCCTGTTGATCACCTGAATTATTTAGAACAAACACAGAAGTTATGCACCTGCAACAGGAAAAAATAATTACTCAGTTAGCAAAGGGCCAGCAAAGCTAATCCACCAAGACTAAAAGTTCTCAACAATCAACAGTAGCTCTCCAAAGAAAGGAAAAGAAGCTACTGGCTTTCCCTACGAAAGAATCCGAAAACAAATGTATTTTACTTCAATAAGATTCCCCAAATTGAACCATACAAAAAGGGTAAAGATCAATTGCATAAGATTTGGGCTGAAGTATCGTTGAGAAAAAATGGAATTTCAACTCAGATGTCTAACTACATGCAAATAAAAATTCTCGAACCACATTCAAATTAATTGAATCAATGAGACCATATCTCGGTAGACTTATAAGCCACTGTCACCAGTGCTGGTGCAAAGCCGACACCATGATCAGCACTCAATATGCACCAGATTATTCACGGCGATGAAACTTAAGGGGGCAGACAAAGACTACAGAAAGGCAGCCAAGTGAATACTACATCGCGACACCATTGGCTGCGCGAAACCGCATCATGCATTAGGCCAATGGAACTACGTGCCGAGAGACATTGCATCACGGGAAAAAATTTGGCAGAGGCAACCGGGATCTAGACCCATGACGTTGTAACAAACTATACGGTTGCTCTCAGTTAAAAGATCTGACCCTACGGACTGACAGGCAATGGAAACACAATTCTGAAGGGCGGCGCTGACAATCCGTCCAAGAAAGCCAAGGGAGATATCAATCCAGTTGCAAGCAGATCTACACTATCACAACCACAGGAGAAGGAACAGGGACCGTGTCCGCGGACGGCTGGATCTAGACGGCGACGCGTCCGGCACGGCCCGGCCTGACACCGGCTACTGGACCGTGAACTCAGCTAGATTGCAACGACTACATCTACAAGGGCGGCCCAGAGAGAAGAACTCCGGATCTCATTGCTCGCAGCAAGAAAAACAGCAGAAAAGTTTCGCAGGATTGGTGGATTGAACAGCGCGAGATCAACCCAAGAAACCAAAACCGTAGGGTTCCTTACCGGCGGAAGCAAGCGGACGGATCTCCGCTCCGCTCCGCGCGCGTGGATCCGGCGAGGTGCGGGCGCGGGGAGGAGAGGAGACGACGGTGGTGTCGTTGGGCGGAAGCAGGGATTGTGAGATCCGCGAGGGACGGGATCTGAAGGGGTGTGATGAAGATGGTTGGCGGACTCGGGGACGGGGGTATGAGGTGTTGGCGCGAACCTGAACCGTTGATCTCAGATGGACGATGGAGATTCGGCAAGAGTACGATGATAATGCTTCGTGATCAAGGGAGAAATTTCTTTTTTGCGATGTTCTTTTTTGGTATCGATAAATTTGGTTAAGTATTACCTGGCGCATTAAAAAAAAGATTAAAGTGCACAGCCGGTCTCTAAACTTGTCCGGCTATGTCACTTAGGTCTCTCTACTTAGAAAATACTGATTTGACATTCTTGAACTTATTTTGCTGTGTCATTTAGGTCCTTCTTCTTGTATTGGCATCTCTAAAGTTGTCTGATTGTGTCATTTAGGTCCAACTAGACTCAAACCGATCGAACATAAACAGAATTAGCACTTAACATATACTTGTGGATAATATACTTATTCTTCTTGGAGGTGTAAGTTACACGGTATAATAGTTGAGAGTTGATTTTTACTACCTTGACAAGAGTTGAGAGCTTAACGGATACTTATTGCACTTTGATAAAAAATAAAAGTAATGTTGCCCATTGTCATGTGTGTCAGAAGTCATGTGAGCGAGTACATGTGAATTCTAAAGTACAACTACCAAATAACGACAAATATATGTGAAATCTAAATATAATGGCTAATGTTTACATCGCTTAAAAAGTATATGCGAAATTTAGTTTATGAACAATATGAATTCTTTTTAAAAAGTTTAAGAAAATATCAATGAAAGAATCACCATTAATCCCTGATACCAATACAATTGCATGCAACAAGCTTGTGTCATATCGGGTCAGTTTGAGCTTAATTGGACCTAAGTGACACAGTCAAATAAGTTTAGGTATGTCAATATAAGTAAAGAAACCTATTAAATAAAGTATTCTATGGGGAATGCGGATCCTCTGAAGTAATAAATAAAGTTCATAAAGCTCACTGTTCAGAACAGTACTTTGTGGGAGAGCTGAGAGCTACAGCACCCTGAATAAGAACTGAATTGCGATTCACTTTGCGGGATGAAATGTGTCATATTGTTCATGTATACTGTAGCAATGAACCAGAGACATGTGCTTCCTATCAGGCAGTGGAGAATAATATAATTCTAGCTCCAGTGCTCTTTCTTAATTTTCTTCAACAATTCAAAGGATCTATGACTTCCTTGAGATTTAAGCTGACTCCAACAAAGAGTGCCAAATTTTAGAGGCAAAAGAACATCTGCCTCATTCTGCCTGTTGGTTGCTTGTTTCTGGCTGGGGTGATC